>JAWZYT010006622.1:5000-10000 GCA_034508575.1 Petrolisthes manimaculis
ATTATTCTATTCTATTTCCTGGCATTTACGATCTTGTGTTGGTGTTTTTTTTTCTTTTTTTTCCTGCAGTTTACAATTCACCTTCAAGTCAATCACTATTTTCTTCTGCACTGTAATATAAATACTTCAACTTTCTGACCATTGTTACTTCTCGTTTCACACACACACACACACACACACATTCACAAACAATACCTACATTGAAGCCTTTTGATTCCTCCAAATTAGGTAAGAAAACAGGACCAGATGAACAACAACAACAACAACAACAATAATAATAATAATAATAATAATAATAATCATAATAACAATAACAACAATAATAATAATAATAATGATAATAATAATAATGATAACAACAATAACAATAATAATAACAATAATGATAATAATAATAATAACAACAATAATAATAATAATAATTAGAGGAATAATTTGCTCCGGATTTATCAAACCTACACTTCCCCTCATAAAATATATTCTATTGTATATATATATTTTTTTTTCTGCAGTATTAAAATCGATTCAGCTTTTGGTCAGACAAGTGCTTTTTATTTTTTTTTATTATTTGCAGTTATTAATTATTTTTCAATCACTGGATACTCATGATTATATATATATATTTTTTTTTATGTTACAGTGTTATAATGAATTTCCTGGTATATATGTAACTGGCGAATATATCTTGTATTATTATTATTATTATTTTTGTTCAGCTTTCGATCACTGTCACGACTGTCACTCACGATTATTGTTATTGTTATTGTTTTTATTACTGTTATTATCATTATTGCTATTCTTATTGTTATCATCATTATTATTATTTTTATTATTATCGTAATTAATATTATTGATCATCATTATTATTATTTTCATTTTGTATTAGCTCACAGATAATTGTGTGTGTATGTGTGTCTGTATGTCTTTTTGTGTGTGCGTGCAAGTGTGTGTGTATGTGTGTGTGTGTATGCGTTCTTGCGAGTGTGTGAGTGTGTGTGTGTGTGTGATAACTTTTATTGTAGACTGTACTACATAGACAACATGTTGGTCAAATTAATCACCTAACGTTACCACACCATAAACACTGAGCAACACCTACACACACACACACACACTCGCAAGAACGCACACACAAGCTCACACTCAGACTTACGCTTACACACACACACACAAACACACACACACACACAGTAGAGATTGGAACGAACACACACACACACAGAACTGATGATATAAACACACAGACAGACAGACAGAGACACTCACCAATACTTATATACAGTCGTGGTCAAAAATAATCATCCATATATGGGTAACTCACGTAAGAGTTTGACAGCTTGCCTCTGTTCCTTAGCTGATAAACTTTGCAATAAATAGGTTAACTACCAACTTTTAATTTAATACAAGCAGCTACACACTACGTAAAACAAGAATATCATATGTGAGCGTTAAAACATTAGATAGTAAATTGTTTGAGATACCCATAATTATGTGGATGATTATATATGACTGCGACTGTACATACAGGCAGAGAAAAATAGTTACGATGAGTGGGTGAGTGGGTAAGTAAGTAAGTGGGTGGGTGAGTGGGTAAGTGAGTGGGTAAGTGAGTGGGTAAGTAAGTGGGTGGGTGGGTGGGTGGGTGAGGGAGTGAGGGAGGGAGTGAGTGAGAGTGGGTGAGTGAGTGGGTAAGTGAGTAAGACAAATAACTTATTTAATGTGAGTGAGTGAGTGAGTGTGATCTATAGCTTCTACAAAATTCATGTGAGTGAGTGAGTGAGTGAGTGAGAGAAAGTGAGTGAGTAGACTTTTATAACGTGATCGAGTGTGCAAGCAAGCAAGCGAGCGAGTGAAAGAGCTAAAGTGAGAGAGAGAGTGAACGAGAGCAAATAAATACGTGTGCGAGTGAAGGGCAAGTAAAAGTGAGTGAGTGAGTGAGCGAGACAGACATACAGACACGTACAGTTGCCCTCACTAATATCAAGCACACAAACAATACGATGGTGCAGGTTTGGCGAAATGTGGCAACACTGTTTTTGTTGTTTACTCCTAAGTGTTGGTCAATCCGGAGTAACAGATTCCTCCAAACTATTCCAAGCAACAGGACCCCAGTATCTGTGTTCATTAATCTGGTCCTATTGCCTGGCAGGGTTTGGAGGAATCAAGGTGCTTTAATGAAACAAAAATACTAGGGAGGACAAAACTTTCTTCCACTCAAGGCTGACTCTTACAGTTTTCTCACCTTTATATTTATGTAATCTTATGATGTTTTTGCTTTAATTTGTGGGTTGACACTTTACTGGAAGTTAGAGGCTGCTTCCTGATTAATATTGAAGAAATATATGCAGCTCACTGTTAGAGAAAGTAGTCAAATGTTAACTAAAGTAACCCCCTTATGTGGAAAAAAATTATTGTTCGCTGTAGTACTCTATCCCCTTAATCCAAACCATCACAATGGTGCCACAACACTTCACCAAACTCACACATAACTCTGTGCTCATTACTAGTAGAGGCGACTAAAGGGCGGCGTACACACATACACACACGGTGAAACAAACACACATAAATAGCGGGGCAAAGCGACGATGCACAAACACAGACAAATTATTACAAAGCGACGATGCACATACATAAACACACAACAATAACCCCCATACCGTGACGACTGACTGCCACAGGTCCAGATTCTTCGAAGGGAGAGGGACGGGGTCGACTGAAACCGGGACGCTGATGGGGTCGTGAGTCAAAGGGGTCTTGGTGGTGAATGGGGAATGTGTTGTGGGGTCTACCGAAGGGGGAGGAACCACCACCACCACTACTACTGAAGGTATCGTCGTGAAAGTCGGGTCTCGCGAACGGGTGAGGGGGTCGTGCGGGAAGGGGTCGAAGTGGTCTGTGAGGGGGTCGACTTTCGTGGGACGAGGGTCGGTCTTGGGGTCGGTGTGGGACTAGAATGGACGAGGGTCTTTGCGTGTTTGGGAAAAATCTGTCGTCGTCAAAAGAGGAAGAAGAGGAAGAGGGTCTGTGTGAGTCTAAAGGTCTGTTGTTGTTGCTACTGCCGAGGTGGGTGAAGGAGGTGCCTGGAGGAGGCCCGTCGTTGTTGAAGCCCTGCTGGTGGTGGTGGTTGTTGTTGTTGTGGTGATGGTGACCTGAAGGAGTGGCAGAAGGAGGGAGGAAAAGGGAAAAAGAGAGAAAAAAAAGTAGGTGGGTGAGAACCAAATACAGACCTTCTTAAAAATACTTTACCCTCGTATGTATGTACAGCTGGTCAAACTCCTGTGAGGCCCACCCAGCACTGCCAACGCTGTGCGAGATAGTGACGCCGAAACACTTGTTCTGAACTCTGCTCGAAGGTGGGGGGATTGGGGGTTTGAGGCGTGGAGGAATTCCCCCCACCAGTGCATATTTCGAGCAGAGTTCAGAACAAGTGTTTCGGCGTCACTATCTCGCACAGCGTTGGCAGTGCTGGGTGCCCCGGGGCCTCACAGGAGTTTGACCAGCTATACAGTCGGCCACAGAAATTCGTAAACAGAATATTAGTTAAGGGGATCTTTATTCTGCACATACTGAAGGCATTGTTGAGATGACTGACTGATTCAAACATTACCCAAAATAACATATCTAGCTACGTTCAGTGTTAGGATATTACTGTACTAAATGTTCTAGTTGTTACGAACACTTGATGTCACAGTGGTGTATACTAATTCCTGAGACTGACTGTACTATGGGCCACCAGAATTGGAATACACCACTAGAAAATTGAGTACAGTAATTTCCCAACACCAACCTATATTCTCGTAATATTATTTGGGTAATACTTGGTTGAGTCAGTCAGCAGAATAAAGTCTTACAGTATATACAGTCGTGGTCAATAATAATCATTCATCCATATAGGAGTAACTCATGTAAAATTTTGACAGCTTCCCTCTGCTCCTTAGCTGATAAACTTTCCATTAAATAGGTAAAGTACCACAGTTTAATTTAATACAAGAAGCTATACACTACTTAAAACAATAACATCATAATTATGTGAACATGATAAAAATTACACAGTAAATTGTTAAAGTTCCCCATATGTGGATGATTATTTTTGACCACGACTTATGATGTGTCGAATAAAGACAGAACCCACTTTTTTTTATCCAATGTTCTGTGTATCAATCCCTGAAGCCAACCTTAACTACACCGTCAGTTACATTATCTACCAAAACAGGTCAATAAAATCATCTAGAATTAGTCACACGATAATACAAATAGAAAATCTACCACAAGTCAAAAGAATTAGTCACACGATAATACAAATAGATTATCTACCACAAGTCAAAAGTTAGTCATGCTAAAAGTACAGTACAATAGAATTTTTTACACTTACGTCCTCATAAAGTCAACTACAGAATGTGTCTTATGAAATTAAGTCATGCTACGAGTACAATGTAATTATATATATATACACAGTTAGTTATTATACAAGTCAATATATTTTGCTGTGATCGTGTATGGATGAAAATTGGAGGCTTCTGATTTCTCCTGACCATGCCACGAAACAAGCTCCTTCCATAGAGGTGGTGTTGTTTCGTGGCAATATTTGAAGGACTCGCTAACCTCAATGTTCTCACTACATCACAGGGTAAAAAAAAAAAAAAAAAAAAAAAAAAAAAAAAAAAAAAAAGAGATCCCCACTACACACACATTATTAACCCTTGATAATAATAATATGCAGTAACACGACTGATAAATAATTGAATACTTTATTTCACTTGGCATTATATAAGTAAGCTCGTTGAAGACACCAAATTTTTTTCCCAGGCTTCTGTTATGCTTTTAGGCAAATTGTTAAACCTTAATATTGCATTCGAATATCAGTTCAGTCAGTCAGTCAAGCATTCAGTCAGTCAAGCATTCAGTCAGTCAGTCAGTCAGTCAGTCAGTCAGTCAGTCAGTCAGTCAGTCAGTCAGTCAGTCAAGCATTCAGTCAGTCAGTCAGTTAGTTAGTTAGTTAG
>JAWZYT010006622.1:12500-15000 GCA_034508575.1 Petrolisthes manimaculis
AAGGTTAATATATTTTTTACATTCTATCCATCACATGAACACATCTTAGATAAAGATGTATAATTATAATAATAATATTATCATAAGTTACAAATAATAATAAAAATCATAATATCACAAGTTACAAATAATAATAATAAAAAAAAAATAATAATAATAATAATAATTACAAGTCATTATCACCATTTCTCAGTCAGGCAAATTTGTCCCTGTAACAAATGATGACATAACATTACATAACAATACAGTAATTAAGTACAGGCGTCAGGCGTACGAATTACATAATATACATAATTCAATAACTACTGTCAGGGCTGGAGAGGCGTCGTGTGTGTGTGTGTGTGTGTGTGTGTGTGTGTGTGTGTGTGTGATTTTGTTGGGTATACGTCATCATTATATGCTCACAACAGATATATGTGTGTATTATGTAAAGATGCATTCGCGTACACACACACACACACACACACTACGGTACTCTCGTTGTCTCACACACACACATACACTACTCTCTCTGTCTCACACACACATACTATTCCCTCTATCTCTTTCTGTGTCACACACACACACATATACACACACACACTAATCTCTCAGTTTCTCTGTCACACACACACCCAATACAATCTCTCACAAACAACACACACACACACACACTCTCTCACACACACCTCTATCCCCCACGTTTGCTTTGGGATCCAAGTGACTCGTGTTGTGGTTGTGGTTGTTGTTGTTGTTGTTGTTGTTGTTGTTGTGATCGTCATCCAACATGGCCCGATAGATCAGTCTCAAGTCGACAGTACTGTGTGGGGGAATCTCGTCCTCTTTGTTGTTGTTGTTGTTGTTGTTACCAGACCCAGCAGCTGACGAAGAAGGCGACGACGAATCCGTAGTAGGAAGGCCCAGCTCGAAGTTACTGAAGTGGCTGGTGGGATGGGATGGGTCGTGGAGGTGGTGGAGTGACGGGGGTGGAGTGTCAGAGTCGTAGAAATCTTCAGGGAACTTTTGTTGGGGTACCGCATGTGCTGAGGGTATGATGGTGGTGGTGATGGTGATGGTGATGATGGTGGCTAGGATGTATAGAATGGTGGTGGTGGTGGTGGTGATGGTGGAGTAACTTAGAGGAGAGTATTGTGGTTGTGGTTGTTGGTGGTGGTGATGTAAAGGCAGCATGATGGTGTTCATAAATGCTGCTACTGCTTGTACTGGCAATACGTAGGATAGTTGTTGTAGTAGTTGTAGTAATAGTAGTAGTGGTAGTAGGAGTATGGTGGTGACTGTTGATGATCTGATGGTGGTGATGAATGAATGGGCAGAAGATGATGATGATGGTGATGACGTGAAGAGGCGGCGGTGGTGAAGCTGCATCTTTATTGGCGCCTTTTTTTTATTTATTTACTTTATTTTGGCGGGAAAATGAAATAGCGCGCGTACTCTTTGGCGCCTATTCTGTTTGTTTCTGCCTCGTTTTGGCGGGAAATTAACCAAGGCTGCTTACGTTGGTGACCTTAATTAAATAAATGGACTTCCTGGGTGACGGAGGATGGCCAGAAAGAATTAAAAGTGGTTGAGGGATGAAGGAAGAATATCAGGAGGTTGAAAGATGGACCTCCAGAATCATCAGCATCTCTTTCTTTATTTATCTCCTCCTCTTCCTTTTTTTTATCCTCTTCCTCCTCCTCCTTCCTCTTCGTTCTGTCTCTCCCTCTGTCTTGCTCTTTCTCTCACTATCTATCACAGCGGGAATAGCTCGTTCTTGAAGCTTTAGTGGCTGACTGATAGACAACTTCACTCCTCCTTCGGTATATTATTATTATAAGTTGTGGTCGTGTTCTGATGAGAGAGAGAGATGACAAGTTACAGTAGTTCGTCAGTAATTCCAGATGCACCAATCGTCGTCCCCTCCTACTGTATAGCTGCTGGTCTTCACATAAACATTAGCTATTTTGTTTTCTGTACGTAGTGACACACGAACGTTTTTCCATTCATTAATAACCACTGTGCAAACGTTATATAGTGGCATCAAACGTTCTCTGCTGCATGGGTGACACGACGCATGCGCTCTGATACACACCACCAACGTCTATTTTGTTGTAGTTGTTATTGTTATTGTTGTTGTTGTTGTATTTCGGTGACACTGACTGATTCTTCTCACTTGTACATTCTGAGATCACACAATTATTTTTAAGTACCGTACAGTGGAATACCTTGATTCCTCCAAAGTATGCTAGGAAACAGGACCAGAAGAGCAAAAATATTAAGTGTTCTGTTGCGTGGAATAAGTTGGAGGATTCAGTTGCTTCAGATTTACCAACACAAAACAAACTTCCCCCTTAACCAATCAATCCAACACACAAACCCTCGAAGAATGACCACAAAACACAAACCAATTAATTAATAAATAGTTTATTCCACCTCACTTTCTGTTTATTTATATATTTTCTTATTTTTTCAGGGTAGTTATGTTCATCAATTCACACATACAAACACACACACAATCTCA
>JAWZYT010006623.1:7500-12500 GCA_034508575.1 Petrolisthes manimaculis
CCAACCAACCACAATTTTAAGGCTTCATTATTTTGCAAAAGGTGAGTATCCACATTCACAATATCTATCCAACAGTTGGATAATAATGATCACTGTATAGATTACTCACCAAATTCATTAAATAATTCACCCATAAGGCATTTACACGACAAGCATTCTTTCGTTTGCGAGCTTACAAACCAAAATAAACCACTGTGGAATCGACCCTATGTCTCTGGAGATTGGTGTGGGGTGGGATGTAGGGTAATAAGAGATGATAGTATTTGTGTGTGTGTGTGGTATCGTGTACTGAGCGATGTTTTTTTAATGTTCCTTGGTGTGTGTGTGTGTTGTGGGTGTGTGGAGGCTGCAGCAAGTATTTGTGTGTGTGTGTGTGTGTGTGTGTGTGTGTGTGTGTGTGTGTGTGTGTTGTGCCATGTAGAGTATAGTGGATGGGTGTGGGTTTGTGGAGGCTGCAGCAAGTGTTTGTGTTTGTGTGTGTGTGTGTGTGTGTGTTGTGGATGCCTCTCATGTCAAAATGATCCTTGATTTTGAGAACTTTGGTTTCATGGTGTAAGTGGTCTGTATATAGGTGTTGTAAAAGGCAGTAACGCAAACAAACGAACACATGCAAACTCTAAGATGTTTTGTGAATACTGGCCCATAGGAATCGAGGAACTTCATTTCGATAAGGTACAGCCACAATCAAATATTCTCCGACACTTTCCTTCCATCGTGTGAAAATAAATCAGTATCATATCTAAATATAATCATACACCAACAACAACACCTTACGTCAACTCAACCCCCTCAATTATTATTATCATTATTATTATTATTATTATTATTATTATTATGAGGTGCTGCAAAATCATACACGTGTTGTTCTTTATTACAAAAATATTTTTTTTTTTTACTACGATGGAAGGAAATTGTGGGTGAATATTATTATTATTATTATTATTATTATTATTATTCTTATTATTATGAGGTGCTGCAAAATCATACATACACGTGTTGTTCTTTATTACCAAGATATTATGGGGTTGTGGGAGTAGGGGACAGGTTTGGGGGGGACTGGGAGGGGTGCGGGAATAGGGGGACAGGTATGGGGTGGGTAGAAAGCCTGTCCCTCTATTCCCGCACCCCCCAAACCCCCCCAAGCCTGTCCCCCTACTCCAAGACCCTCTTAATTTTAATACGACGAAAGGAAAGTGTGGGTGGATATTTGACTGAGACTGTACACACCGTCGTCCTATCATCATCAGTTACCTCATCGATTTTCTTCTTATCTACACTCAGTATCTTTTACCGCATTTCCCCCCGCCTCTCTCTCTTTCTCTTTCTCTTTCTCTGTCTCTCTCTTTCTCTCTGTCGCGAGTAATTTCCCTTCCTTTAGTTAAAATCTCTTATCTCCTCTCTTTCTCTTTCTCTATCTCTCCCCTTTCACCTCTCCTTCCCTTTTTCCCCTATATCTTCTCTTCTCTCTACCTCTCTCTCTACCTCTCTCTACCTCTACCTCTACCTCTCTCTCTCTACCTCTCTCTACCTCTACCTCTCTCTACCTCTCTCTCTCTCTACCTCTCTCTCTCTCTCTCTCTCTCTCTCTCTCTTTCTCTCTCTCATCAAAAAGATAAATTTTTGATGGTCAACTGAATCTCCCAAAGGTCCCAGTATTTTGCCCCGGTCATTTCCTGTATATTACTACGGTTATTTCCCGGTAGTTTGCCCAGGTTAGGTCCCGGTAGTCTGATGCGGTCTAGGTTAGGTAAGGTCAGGTATATGAATATGTGTGTGTGTGTGTGTGTGTGTGTGTGTGTGTGTGTGTGTGTGTGTGTGTGTGTGTGTGTCTTAAATGTGTGTGTGTGTGTATCTTGAATGTGTGTGTGTGTGTGTGAGAGAGTCTGTAGTATCTTGAATGTGTGTGTGTGTGTGTGTGTGTGTGTGTGTGTGTGTGTGTGTGTGTGTGTGTGTGTGTGTGTGTGTGTGTGTGTGTGTGTGTGTGTGTGTGTGTGTGTGTGTGTGTGTGTGTGTGTCTTAAATGTGTGTGTGTGTGTATCTTGAATGTGTGTGTGTGTGAGTATGTGTATCTTGAATGTGTGTATGTGTGTGTGTGTGTGTGTGTGTGTGTATGTGTGTGTGTGTGTGTTTAGAATGGGCTAAGGAAGTGGGTAAGGAAGGAGGTAGAAAAACCGTACGCGATTACGGTAATTCTTTCAATATTTACAAAATATTCTTTGCTTTCTTAGTTTGGGGGAATCAGTTGCTCCAGATTGACCACCAACACACACACACACACACACACACACACACACACACACACACACACACACACACACACACACACACACACACACACACACACACACTGCCTCTAACTTTTTAACTCGTAGACCTCTCCTAGTCACGTTTCATATTTTCCTAACTTATAATATTATATGTAAAAGAAAAAAAATTGTATAAATATAATAGTAGTGGTGGTAGTGGTAGTGTTGGTAGTGGTAGAGGTGGTGGTGGTAGTAGTAGTAATAATAGTAATAGTAATAGTAATAGTAATAGTAATAGTAATAGTAATAGTAATAGTAATAGTAATAGTAATAGTAGTAGTAATAGTAGTAATAGTAGTAATAGTAATAGTAGTAATAGTAATAGTAGTAGTAGTAGTAGTAATAATAGTAATAATAGTAATAATAGTAATAATAGTAGTAATAGTAGTAATAGTAGTAATAGTAGTAATAGTAGTAATAGTAGTAATAGTAGTAATAGTAGTAATAGTAGTAGTAGTAATAGTAGTAGTAATAGTAGTAGTAATAGTAGTAGTAATAGTAGTAGTAATAGTAGTAGTAATAGTAGTAATAGTAATAGTAATAGTAATAGTAATAGTAATAGTAATAGTAGCAATAATAGTAATAGTAGCAATAATAGTAATAGTAGTAATAGTAGTAATAGCAGTAGTAGAAATACAGTATGATAAAAATGTATCAGACCGCAAAAAAATACTATACAACTTATACTGACTCACTCAATCAGTTCGGGAAGCTCATAGGAAAAGTTCTATAAGGAGTATACTGTACAGATTGGAGACCCGTAGTTTACACAAAATTGAGGGCCCTTACTGGAGCTCTATGAATCCTCCAAAATAATCCAGGCCCACGAACCCTTCCGTATTTCTAATAGGGAATCTGTTGCCTGGAGTAGTTTGGAGAATTCATAGAGCTCCAGTAAGGGCCCTCAATTTTTGTTAAACTACGGGTGTCACTGAGGCCTTCTTTCTATTATTTTGATCCCCAAGTAAATATCTACTCACTCCCTTTAGACTCCCTGGCTATTCATCAACTCCTTGTGTGTTCCCATCGACTACTTTGAGAATCTCTGCCAAAACCAATACACCGTTTATTATTGTTATTATTATTATTATTGATATTTTTATTGTTATTGTTATTTTTATTATTATTATTGATATTATTTTTATTGTTATTGTTATTATTATTATCATTATTATTATTATTATTATTATTATTATTGTTATTATTGTTATTATTTTTATTGTTATTATTATTTTTTTTATTGTTATTATTATTATTATTATTGTTATTATTATTATATCGTTAACTTTTTTCTATTTTTGCATACGTGAAGAGGGACCAACCCCATCCCAATCAGACCCATCCAAACTTAACATAACCCAAACCAATTTAACCTAACTTTACCCAACCAAAACCAACTCGACCTTACCTAACCCAAATCAATTCAACCTAACATAACATAAATCAATTCAACCTTACCTAACCCAAATCAATTTAACCTAACTTAATCTAATCCGAACCAACTCAACCTAACTTAACCGAACCTAACCCAAACTAACTTAACCTAACCTAACCCAACTCAACCTAACTTAACCTAACCGAACCCAAACTAACTTAACCTAACCGAACCCAAACTACCTTAACCGAACCTAACCCAACCTAACTTAACCGAACCTAACCCAAACTAACCTAACTTAACCGAACCCAAACTAACTTAACCTAACCTAACCCAAATCAACTCAACCAAACCTACCCTAAACTACCTTAACCTAACCGAACCCAAACTACCTTAACCTAACCTAACCCAACCTAACTTAACCTAACCTAACCCAAACCAACTCAACCAAACCTACCCTAAACTACCTTAACCTAACCTAACATAAGTGTTATACTAAATCTCATTGATACGAGTTTTACATGGATACGAGTCTACCAACTTTTTTGGATATTACAAAGTTGAAAATTTAATTAATAGTGTGCCAGAACCATCTAAAAATTCTAAAGTAATCGTTCATATTATTCAAGAATGTACAGCCACAATCAACTATCCACCGACACTTTCCTTCCATCGTATATGCAAATAAATCAGTATCATATTAAAATATTTTAATCATACAACAACACTTTACATCAACTCAACCCCCTCAATTATTATTATTATTATTATGAGGTGCTGCAAAATCATACACGTGTTGTTCTTTATTACCAAGATATTTACTACGATGGAAGGAAAGTGTTGGTGGATATTATTATTATTATTATTATTATTATTATTATTATTATTATTATTATTATTATTATTATTATGAGGTGGTGCAAAATCATACACGTGTTGTTTTTTATTTACCAAGATATTTACTACGATGGAAGGAAAGTGTGGGTGGATATTTGACTGTGGCTGTACATACATAAAAATAAAACCTCTTAACACGAAACAAATATGTCTTCATAGTTATTTATTTGAGAGGAAAGCCTCTTTGGGGAAAATTGAAACTGACACGAATTAGATCCCCTATTAACAGGCATCGAATTAATTTCATTCGTGTGAGATTTGTGAATGGTTGAAGAAATATGAAGCCCCAACTTACTAACATATATAACAATACTGCATAATAAAACTAGAACAATGAACTAAATTTATATGATTGGAAAGGACGCAAGTAGAAAGTGCAAGTGAAATAGGAGTAAATATGTCCACATCTGGTCACCACTCAA
>JAWZYT010006623.1:17500-27500 GCA_034508575.1 Petrolisthes manimaculis
AATAATTCACCCATAAGTCAAATAATAATAATAATAATAATAATAATAATAATAATAATAATAATAATAATAATAATAATAATAATAATAATAATAATAATAATAATAATAATAATAATAATAATAATAATAATAATAATAAAATAATATAGTGTGTGTATGTATGTGTGTGTGTGTGTGTGTGTGTGTATGTGTGTGTGTGTGTGTGTATGTGTGTAAAGAAAGAGAGGGAGAGGGTCGCCCTTCGCCTCTCTCACTTTTACGGCTTCATAAAGGTTGTACGGGAATAGAGAGAGAGAGAGAGAGAGAGAGAGAGAGAGAGAATTTTTTTGTTTGTGTATTGCCAAACATACGTGGATATAAAATTAGTTCTAAGAGAAAGAGAGAGAGAGAGAGAGAGAGAGAGAGAGAGAGAGAGAGAGAGAGAGAGAGAGAGAGAGATAGACGAAATGATGTACCGAATGAGGGAAGGGGAGATAACAGAATGAAATGGGGAGAAGCGAACATCAGATAACCTAGCATTGGGTATAATGATAATAATAATAATAATAATGATAATAATAATAATGATAATAATGATAATAATAATAATAATAATAATGATAATAATGATAATAATAATAATAATAATGATAATAATGATAATAATAATAATAATAATAATAATAATAATAATAATAATAATAATAATGATAATAATAATAATAATAATAATAATAATAATAACAATAACAATAACAATAACAATAACAATAACAAAAACAATAACAAAAACAATAATAATAATAATAATAATAATGATAATAACAATAACAATAACAATAATAAAAATAATAATAAACTTTTTTGATAAAATATATAAATGCTACGAGATTTTGTCTAACTAAAGGATAAATATTTCTTAGTTAAGGTGGTAATTCGTTTTTGGTACATACATTGGAGTTCCTTAATTCCCCCAATGTATGCCAGGAAACAGAACCAGAAGAGTAAAAATATACATATATATCCAATGTAACAAAAGTGAATTATCCCCTAAATTAAAAAAGCAGTAATGAAAGGTTGACTCTAAGTAATTATAAAAGTAGCTTCATCCTCATAAGAAGTTTGTATTCATGATTCGTTTATGTTCAATGTAATTTTCTACTATACGTTTCAGCGCCGGACAGACGCAGTTTTTCGTAAATATCTCCTAAATTAATCTTTGTATAAGTATGATATTTCAGCACATTACCTTTGACATCCGGGCCTAATTTATGGCTGACATATCATATTCCTATATGTGTTATGTGAGGAGTTTGTTTACTCGTGAAAGATAACACAAACCTGGCCAGTCATATTAAGGGGAGGGTATAGTTTTGACATTTTTGGAGATTATAATTCCTCCAAACTATTCCAGGCAACAGGATACCCTTATTTTTCTTCATCTGGGTCTGTTTCCTGGCATACTTTGGAGGAATCAAGGCACTCCAATGTACCAAAAGTATACTCTCCCCTTAATGCATTCGAAGGAAAGTGTGTATTTCCCAACACACTCACAAACCATTCCTAACCACAACTACTTCTCCCCCTTCTCACCCTCGTTATCCCTCCTCTTCTCCCCTCCAGCTCCTCACCTCCCTCATCACTCGTGTCCCTCCCTATTTCTCCCATCACTGTATTATATATTAGAATGTTATGTACAGTTGCCAAAAAGGTATTGCGACAAATCTTGATAGAACTTTAACCCTAGTAATATCCACAACTATTTGTAGGGACTATAAGCATGTATAACAGAAGGAAATATACATATCCTTCTGTAATACATACTTATAATATAGCATGTATAACAGAAGGAAATATACATATCCTTCTGTAATACATACTTATAATATAGCATGTATAACAGAAGGAAATATACATATCCTTCTGTAATACATACTTATAATATAGCATGTATAACAGAAGGAAATATACATATCCTTCTGTAATACATACTTATAATATAGCATGTATAACAGAAGGAAATATACATATCCTTCTGTAATACATACTTATAATATAGCATGTATAACAGAAGGAAATATACATATCCTTCTGTAATACATACTTATAATATAGCATGTATAACAGAAGGAAATATACATATCCTTCTGTAATACATACTTATAATATAGCCTGTATAACAGAAGGAAATATACATATCCTTCTGTAATATATACTTATAATATAGCATGTATAACAGAAGGAAATATACATATCCTTCTGTAATATATACTTATAATATAGCATGTATAACAGAAGGAAATATACATATCCTTTTGTAATACATACTTATAATCCCTACAAACAACTATGGACATTAATATATTTAATGTTGTATCAATAGTTGTCGCAATATATTTTTTGGCAACTGTATATAATCTTAATTAAAGAAACATATGATAATTGGGTTTTAAAATACGGGCTTGATTATACGAGATTGACTCAATCCTGTTAAAATAAAAATAGGTAAGAACACACACACACACACACAAACACACACACACACACACACACACACACACACACACACACACACACACACATACACGCACAATACACACACACACACACACACACACACACACACACTTGAGTGAAAATATTTTGGGAAGGTGCCTGGGGTGAATTGGGTTCCTGCTGTTTACCAATGAGTCAATCAACGTAAATGTGTGTGTGTGTGTGTGTGTGCGTGTGTGTGTGTGTGTGTGTGTGTGTATGTATGTGAAGCAATAATAACAACAAAATATGTGTGTGTATGTGTGTGTGTGTATGTATGTGAAGCAATAATAATAGCAAAATATGTGTGTGTGTGTGTATATATATATGTAAAGCAATAATAACAACAAAATGTGTGTGTGTGTGTATTTGTGTATGTATATATATGTGTGTGTGTGTGTGAAAAATCGGACCAATAAAATGTATTCAGGGTAATACAAATAACGTAGTGTTAGTATACCTTTGTAAAACGAAAAAAGTTGGGTGATATTCTAATTTCTGCTTTCACTCATGTTACGTACAGCCACACTCCAATATCCACCCACACTTTCCTTCCATCGTAGTAAATATCTTGGTAATAAAAAACAACACGTGTATGATTTTGCAGCACCTCATAATAATAATAATAATAATAATTGAGGGGGTTGAGTTGACGTAAGGTGTTGTTGTATGATCATATTTTGATATGATACTGATTTATTTGCATATACGATGGAAGGAAAGTGTCGGTGAAATTATAATTGCGTTCACTCATATATCTATGTATATATGTATGTATGTGTGTATGTATGTATGTATGTATGTAAGTAAAAAAAAAAGATAATCTCACATTCGTAGTGACTGATTTGTGATCTAACTTTATTTCTTATGATGGGTGCACACACAAACACACACACAAACACACACAATCACACACACACACACACACACACACACACACACACACACACACACACAGTCATACACATAATTTACTGTTCATTTATTTACGTTCTCTCTCTTTCTCTCTCTCTCACACACACACACACACAATCACACACACAAACACACACACACAAACACAGACACACACACACCATACACATAATTTACTGTTCATTTATTTACGTTCTCTCTCTCTCTCTCTCTCTCTCTCTCTCATACACAGACACACACACACACACAAATAATTTACTGTTCGTTTACATACACACAAACACACTTAATATAATGTTTATTTACGTTCTCTCTCTCTCTCTCATAATTTATTATTTATTTACGTTTTCTCGCTCTCTCTCTCTTTCACACACACACACACACACACACACACACACACCATCCTCAATACTGACTTCCTTCTGCCCCTGATGTCTCCTATTTGGCACTAAGGAACACACACACACACACACACACCATCCTCAATACTGACTTCCTTCTGCCCCTGATGTCTCCTATTTGGCACTAAGGAACACACACACACACACACACACACACACACACACACACACACCATCCTCAATACTTCCTTCTGCCCCTGATGTCTCCTATTTGGCACCAAGGCCCACACACACACACACACACACACACACACACACACACCATCCTCAATACTGACTTCCTTCTGCCCCTGATGTCTCCTATTTGGCACTAAGGAACACACACACACACACACACACACACACACACACACCATCCTCAATACTGACTTCCTTCTGCCCCTGGTGTCTCCTATTTGGCACTAAATAAGAAACTTGATATTGGGAGAAATGGACCATCTTTCACTTGGGCTGTACCAACCATTCATGTATCCAACTGTACATTACATACACTGCAATTATGTTTTTCCAATCACATATGTTATGAGGGTAATATAATTTCGACATACATTATATTGGAGTGCTTTTTTTATTCCTCCAAATTGCTGAAATGTATCACCGAAAACGAGCAAATATATTTTTAACAAATGTTGTATAGCAATGATTTATAAACGCAGAAATTTTTTATGTTCTTTTTTTTTTAAATATAAATTCACATTGTAATATATAAATAAAATAACTACCGGTAACTAACTAACTGACTAAATGAATAAATTAATACAAGTTTAGGATTGGAGTGTATAGCCACAATCAAATATCCACCGACACTTTATTTCCATCGTAGTAAATAAATCAGTATCATATCCAACTATAATCATACAACAACAACACCTTACGTCAACTCAACCCCCTCAATTATTATTATTATTATTATTATTATGAGGTGCTGCAAAATCATACACGTGTTGTTCTTTATTACCAAGATATTTACTACGATATTAGGAAAGTGTCGGTGGATATTATTATTATTATTATTATTATTATTATTATTATTATTATTATTATTATTATTATTATTATTATTATTATTATTATTATTATTATTATTATTATTATTATTATTATTATTATTATTATTATTATTATTATTATTATTATTATTATTATGAGGTGCTGCAAAATCATACACGTGTTGTTCATTAGTACCAAGATATTTACTACGATGGAAGGAAAGTGTCGGTGGATATTATTATTATTATTATTATTATTATTTGACTGTGGCTGTACGTACCCTGGTGGTGAGAGGATGAAGGTGAACAATATATTTCAGGCCAGACTGTGCGAAAAAAATCCTTGTTCCCAATTGGATTAAAGGTGAAGAGGTCAAGTGAAGTGATGTTGGTGGTAAATTTGGAGCTGCTGCTGATTTCTGTAAACTATATATCAGAAAAAATAACAGATATATACAGTTGGACACATGAATGGGTGGTACAGTCGTGGTCTAATGTATTGCAACACCTTCCAATGAGATGGCTTCGAAAAATGATCCGAAACTATAGCTGTTGGTGTGTGCAATTTTGGTTCATAAAATTAACTCAAATAGTTCGTTTTTATTCACCAGGTTGCAGTACAGTCTGTTACAGTGTGTGTGTGTGTGTGTGTGTGTTCTCGAAAATTATACGAATCGTCAACACTCTCCCTCAGTAGTGAACATGACTCTCCCTCAAAGTTCATTCCATAGATGGCGCTGTGTAGTTGTGGAAGGAATGTGGACTGTAGGGTTGAAATTTCGCGAAACATCTATACACGTGCCAATGAGTCATGAGCTCTTATTATAGGCAGAGTGGTTGAGGAATGCTGATATGGACATGTATAACCTATATTACACAATGAGTAGGTGAAGCTAAGGTAAAGTTGTTCGTATGCCCCTACTCCTGCACCCCCCAAAACTCCCCCAAGCCTGTCCCCCCTATTCCCACACCCTCTTAAGGAGATAGAATACTTAGTTACATTGGAGTGCCTTGATTCCTCCAAAGTATACCAGGAAACAGGACCAAATGAACAAAAATAATGGTGTTTTGTTGCTTCGAATAGTTTGGAGGAATCATTTACTCCAGATTTACCAACACTATACTTAACCCTTACGGAGATAAAATACTTTTGTTACATTGAAGCACCTTGATTCCTCCAAAGTCCGAAAGATGGCAAAAAAAAAAGTAGAACCAGATGAATAAATATGATGATGGTCTGATGTTGCTTGGAATAACTGACGGAATATATTCGTATCGATAAATATGTGAACTTTAAAAGGCCTGGCTGGCGTCGACACGAGCGGACAGTCCCGACGGGCAAACAAGCGTTGCCAAATTCACGCTGTGGGCATCACAAGCGTCCTCATTAAATAGACAAGGGTTCATGGGACCTGCCGATCTGGTAACAGTGCTAAAAAGAGAGGGATATTTCTCACAGATATTAATGTCGTTCGTGTCGACAGACCTATACTGTATAATCTATTTTATTATATTAGTTTTGATCTATTCAGGTTGTATTCCATTATGAAAGTATAAATATATAGGTCCCTCTCTCTCTCTACCTTCCCTAACCTTTTACTAAGGCCCGTAGTTTTAAAACATTTGAGGGCCCTTACTGGAGCTCTATGAACCCTCCAAATAATCCAGGCCACAAAACGCTTCAGTGTTTCGAATAGGGAATCTGTTGCCTGGAGTAGTTTGGAGAATTCATAGAGCTCCAGTAAGTCTATATCAAAGTAAAACTCATTCCTGGACGAAAACTCGACACTGCTTTAGAATCGTAAACTAGACTTGGACACTCGGATCACCAGGTTACACACATCTCGTAAAGTCCTGGTCTAATGTACTGCAACACCTTCCAATGAGATGGCTTCGAAAAATGATCCGAAACTATAGCTGTTGGTGTGTGTAATTTTGGTTCATAAAATTAACTCAAATAGCTCGCTTTTATTCACCAGGTTGCAGTACATTAGACCATCACTTTACCAAAAGTATACTGTCCCCTTAACACGAACCACCTAAACACCAGTAGTATATACACTTAGTTAGACCTCTGATATGGTGAGACATGTGTGTGTGTGTGTGTGTGTGTGCTCGTGTGTGTGTGTGTGTGCTCGTGTGTGTGTATGTGTGTGTGTGCTCGTGTGTGTGTGTGTGCGGGAGACTAGGGGCAACCAGGGAGGAAGTAGCAGTGTTCCATTTGCAACAAGTATACAAGATTTGGGATACTCAATTTCTACAACAAAGGTAATAATTTTGCATTTCACTAAAGAATATTGTGGGTTTGTTTTTCGATGGAGAATATAATCCTAATGTTTGTCGATGTATTTCATGTACAGTCGGCGGCATAAGTCCTGTCGCCTCACCTGCTTCACCGATACAGGCAGTTTTCATGGACACGAGAAATACACACGTTTTCTACACTTAATAATCTTTCTACACTTCGAGTCCATGTACAGTCACAATCAAATATCCAGCGACACTTTCCTTCCATCGTAAAAATAAATCAGTATCATATCAAACTATAATCATACAACAACAACACCTTACGTCAACTCAACTCCCTCAATTATTATTATTATTATTATTATTATTATTATTATTATTATTATTATGAGGTGCTGCAAAATCATACACGTGTTGTTCTTTATTACCAAGATATTTTCTACGATGGAAGGAAAGTGTCGGTGGATATTATTATTATTATTATTGACTATTTATTAACATTTATTAATTTAGTATTCATTTTCTCTACTTCTGCTTCCCTCCTTCCTTCCATTATTCTATTCTTTCCATCTCTCTTCCTTCCTTCCTTCCTTCCTTCCATCAACTAATTTATTCTTTCAATCTCTCTTCCTTCCTTCACTCCTTCCTTCCATTATTCTATTCTTTCCATCTCTCTTTCTTCCTTCCTTCCTTCCATCAACTAATTTATTCTTTCCATCTCTCTTTCTTCCTTCACTCCTTCCTTCCATTGTTCTATTCTTTCCATCTCTCTTCCTTCCTTCCTTCCATCAACTAATTTATTCTTTCCATCTCTCTTTCTTCCTTCACTCCTTCCTTCCATCATTCTATTCTTTCCATCTCTTCCTTCCTTCACTCCTTCCTTTCATTATTCTATTCTTTCCATCTCTCTTACTTCCTTCACTCCTTCCTTCCATTATTCTATTCTTTCCATCTCTCTTCCTTCCTTCACTCCTTCCTTCCATCAACTAATTTATTCTTTCCATCTCTCTTCCTTCCTTCCCTCCTTCCTTCTATTATTCTATTCTTTCCATCTCTCTTTCTTCCTTCACTCCTTCCATCAACTAATTTATTCTTTCCATCTCTCTTTCTTCCTTCCTTCCTTCCTTCAACTAATTTATTCTTTCCATCTTCCTTCCTTCACTCCTTCCTTCCATTATTCTATTCTTTCCATCTCTCTTCCTTCCTTCCTTCCATCAACTAATTTATTCTTTCCATCTCTCTTCCTTCCTTCACTCCTTCCTTCCATTATTCTATTTTTTCCATCTCTTCCTTCATTCCTTCTACTCATCCACTACTCAATTCCAAAAACAGTGTCTCCCTATTTTGTGTCTAAGTTAAAAAAATATTATTCTGTCTTTAAAATATTTGAATGTGTTCTGTCTTGGCTATTTACTTACTTACTCTCAATTCTTTGTGTTGGTAAATTTGTAGGGAATGATTCCTTCAAACTAGTCCAAACAACAGAACACCATTATATTTGTTAATTTGGTCCTGTTTCCTGGCATACTTTGGAGGAATCAAGGCACTCCAATGTACTATTAGGCGATTTATTAGACTCTCTCTCTCTCTCCCTCTCTCTCTCTCTCTCTCTCTCTCTCTCTCTCTCTCTCTCTCTGGTAGTTAGATTGATAGAGTGTGTGTATGTGGAGAAGTGTGTGTTTTGTCTGTGTATGTGTGTGTGTGTGTGTGTTGTGTAGTGTTGTGTGTGTGTGTGTTGTGTGTTGTGTGTGTGTGTGTGTTGTGTGTGTGTGTGTGTTATTCTCCCCTACCTTACATAATAAGAAGGGGAGTTTCCTTTTGTTTACAAATTGAAAGGCTACTGATTACTGCTATGTATGTTAGAAAACGGACGTGTATATATGTATTCTGTTTATAATTAAAATATATCTGCTTTTCTCTCCACTTACTCCCTCTAACGGGAACAGCCTTGTCGTGGTGGGGGGCTTGTGTGTCTCTGAGACCTGGCGAGCTAGACTAGAGGGGGCTCCGGCCCCTGCTCTGCCCCAATTTCGGGGAGAGAGGGTTTCCCATGCTAGGAAGGTCGCCAGTGAGAGACCAGACTAAATGGTTCCCATCTTTCAGTTCTTCAACTGTCCCTCTTTTCTTTTTATTTTCTTCCTGTTTGCTGTCACGCCTCTCTATCACCTTTTTCTGGCGCTATACCACCTCCATGTTGACAAGCCGTATATCCAGCAATCAATCAATCTCTCTCTCCACTTCATCCACTTTCCTTAATGGACATATTATATATAATTTATATGTATGCCAGTAAACAGACGTGTGTACAGTTGACGACACATGAAGCTGATACGACTGTTTACTTGTGAACTGCTTTGCTTTATTTTATTATTATAACGGAAAGGAAAGTGAAAAAAAAAAAAAATGTATATAGTTTGTTTGTTGAGAGTCAGACCGTAAAATATTATTATTGTTCTGCTTGTCAATAAACTATATATAACTATAATAATAATAATAATAATAATATTAATTATAATAATAATAATTATGATAATAATAATATTAATAATAATAATAATAATAATAATAATAATAATAATAACAATAATAATAATAATAATAATAACAATAATAACAATAACAATAATAACAATAACAATAACAATAATAATATTAATAATAATAATAATAATAATAATAATAATAATAATAATAATAATAATAATAATAATAATAATAATAACGTAACAATAATAATAATAATAATAATAATAATAATAATAATAATAATAATAATAATAATAATAATAATAATAATTCACTTTGGAGTGCCTTGATTCCTCCAAAGTGTGCCAGGAAACAGAACCAGAGTGACAAAACTAATGGTAGATTGTTAACTGGAATAGATTGTAGGAATCAGTTGCTCAAAAAAAATAAAAATAAAAAATAATA
>JAWZYT010006624.1:7500-30000 GCA_034508575.1 Petrolisthes manimaculis
CATCATCAGCATCTATCATGGTTAGTGTTCCATGTTTTTCATTATCTCCTTCTCCCTATCTCGCCCAGTTTTGGTTCTCTATTTTCTATATTTGTTGTGTGT
Organism: Petrolisthes manimaculis; assembly: GCA_034508575.1. Lineage (NCBI taxonomy): Eukaryota > Metazoa > Arthropoda > Malacostraca > Decapoda > Porcellanidae > Petrolisthes > Petrolisthes manimaculis. The sequence continues at coordinate 7,603 of JAWZYT010006624.1, forward strand.
TTCGTCTTCTTTGAGTGTGTTGTTAGTCTTCAGGAGGACACTTTTCGGTGGCTTCATAGTATGGAGTATTGCAGAAGGACACAGCAGTCCTTCCTCCGAGAGCTTCCTTTCTTTCTTTTTTCTGGGTTCTCCTATTTGTCCCTTGGCGTGCGGTAGAGAAAGGCCTCTCATGTGTAATTCCTTAACATAGGGCAACAGAGTATTTCAGGAGCGTGAGTGAGCCATCTGCATTCTCTCTTATTAGTCTGCTGTTTCCTCGTCTGTCTCTTCTGTGTATTTCCTTCAGCCTCTTCTCGCCATTCTTACATGTACGTTACAGCCTATTAAGCCTTAACCTCCTGTTCTCTCGTACAGCAGACATCGTATAGTGATGTGTTTGTTTTGGTTGCTTGAGTTTGATTAATGTCATACAAGTCACTCTTTGCATTACGTTAACATTTATCCAATCCTGTACCATGGTTTCATTTCCTCGTCAGGGTTAGGGTCTGGGGTCCCCACACCAAACACCTCAACCAGAAGTAGATCCCTGTGTCCCCCTCAACCATTCACGGATGAGTCCTTTCCTCCCGGTCAGGCCTCACTGCTGTCCCTTCCCTCCCCGGGCCAATTATTGTCAGCGACGGAGGGAACTAGTACACATTCAGCTCACGTATACTGTACCTTGAGTAGGTGTCTTGGCTCTGAAAGCATCTGTTCAAGACGGTATCCTTGGTCAGGGTGATACGGTCTAGGTTCCCCACAAATATATCACATTATTTTCGTCTGATGAAGCCTTTTCCTTTTGTAGATATTCCTGTGTGATTTTTAATGACCTCTTGAGATAGATTTATGGTTACTATAGGAAGACTGCAAACTGCTATTGTGTACAAAAGCCATAATATCAACTGAAAACTCTTATCATACCCATGAACTTGAATTTTTTTGGATTTGTCTACAAATTTAATCATAGTTTTATTCTTTGCAAATCTCACGGTATTTGCGCTGAAGTTACTAAACAGGAACAATACGATAAATATTTCTTATCTAATAAGTGTGTAAGTTTTTCCTGGTTTAAATCGACACTCAGACACGGGACTTATATTTCATGACATGTTCTTTTGTAACCGAAATCACCCAAACACCGTAAATATTTCCCGGCCTATCGTCACCAAAATATATAAACGACTATAGAGTAGAGCACCATGGATGAAACAGACAAAATATACATCAATCTTGAACTACGAAATGTGAAAGACGTAATAATTATAATTTGAGTGTACGAAGGGATAGTATTAATTTTCCAGGCAAGTAAAACCCGACCTGCTCAGACGGCGTGAAGCAGTTTCATGATACATCGTTTTAAGGGGGATGCAATTAGCTGGTGCCACTCCGGACCCCAAGCCTGAATTCACTGCCACTGTTAATTAAGGCACCAATTATGCCAGAACAAGCCAGTCGTGTAGCATCCTCAGCAGGCCACTCCAACCATTACCAGTCACTCGTAGCCTTTCGTAATCATCTTCTTCACGCCTCGGATCACATTTACTGTTATGATTAATACGCTTAAGATTATTAGGAATTGGATTAATACGCTAAAATTAATAGGGATTAGATTAATACACTAAAATTAAAAGGGATTAGATTGAAACACTAAAATTAAAAGGGATTAGATGAATACACTAATATTAATAGGGATTGGATTATTACACTAAAATTAAAAGGGATTAGATTATTACATTAATAGGGATATAGTACAGTGTTGGTGTGGTAAATCTGGAGTAAGTGATTCCCAGTAAACTGTGACAAGCAACAGGCCACCATTGTCTTTGTTAATTTAGTCCTGTTTCCTGTGATACTTTGGAGGAATCAAGGCGCTCCAATGTACCAAAAGTGTATTACATCATTAAACCTGAAGAACTAAGCTGATACTGTAAGAATTCTGCATTCCTAACCTAACCTAAACCAACCTAACCTAACCTAACCTAACCCAACAAAATTTAACCTAACCTAACCTAACCTAACCAAACCAAACCTATGCAAACCTAACCCACTCCACCCTAACCTAGCCTAACCTAACCTAACCTAACCAAATCTAAGCAAAACTAACCCTGGAACACTCTACCTTCAAAATGTTCCTTCAAACGCAATGTGTCAGGGCATCTCGAACGAAATTGGACACGATTTGGGACACTTTAACTAAACACTACACAGGTGAGGAAAATGAGCGGGCTCATAGCCTTTAGTCATCATCTATTTTAATATAGAAAAAAAAAAAAAAAAAAAAACACTCCACCCTAACCTAACCTAACCTAACTTAACCAAACCTAACCCACTCCACCCTAACCTAACCTAACCAAACCTAACCCACTCCACCCTAACCTAACCTAACCTAACCTAACCATCATGTTTTGGTCTGTTCTGGAAGATCATATAATTATTTTTGTCTGAAATGTAGGGCAATATTTCTTAAAAACTAAAACTGAAATAATAGGAATACGACTGAAAGTGTTAATTCATAGTATATTCCATAGTATATTCCTTGAAAATGAGAGTTTTGAATATTAAATTTTTTTGCTTGACCTCTTCTAACTTTCAGAATAATGAATTATTTTCTTGTTCAGCACAGTGAGCGTTAGTTAGCTAGTTAGTTAGTTAGTTAGTTATTTAGCTCGTTAGTTAATTAGTTAGCTAGTTAGTTAGTTAGTTAGTTATTTAGCTCGTTAGTTAATTAGTTAGCTAGTTAGTTAGTTAGTTAGTTATTTAGCTCGTTAGTTAATTAGTTAGCTAGTTAGTTAGTTAGTTAGTTATTTAGCTCGTTAGTTAATTAGTTAGCTAGTTAGTTAGTTAGTTAGTTATTTAGCTCGTTAGTTAATTAGTTAGTTAGTTAGTTAGTTAGTTAGTTAGTTAGCTCGTTAGCTCGTTAGTTAGTTAGTTAGTTAGTTAGTTAGTTAGTTAGTTAGTTAGTTAGTTAGTTAGTTAGTTAGTTAGTTAGTTAGTTAGTTAGTTAGTTAGTTAGTTAGTTAGTTAGTTAGTTAGTTAGTTAGTTAGTTAGTTAGTTAGTTAGTTAGTTAGTTAGTTAGTTAGTTAGTTAGTTAGTTAGTTAGTTAGTTAGTTAGTTAGTTAGTTAGGTGAGGCTGTTTGTGACTGGCATGGGTCGTATTCAGTCCTATTCAGGTTATATATATATATATATACAATAGGTTATACTGTAGTTACCTGTTAATTCTCCAACATTTGGTACTGGGTCTTACATAGTTACTGGATACATCATTTATTATTATTATTATTATTTTAGTATTATTTAATGTCCCTTGTCACTCCATCTGTTGGTCGTGCTTGTAAGCCAATATATCCTGCTCCGAAAATACGAGAAATATGAGGAATATAGTATAGTGAGGACGAGAAAGATAAGAAATATAGTTTGGAATATAGTGAGAAAGATGAGGAGTATAGTGGCTAAATATTTACTCACCAACATTTTTACATTTACGGAATTATTATTGTGAATGAAATGAAACCAACATTTTTACATTTACGGAATAATAATTATGAATGAAATAAATAAAAGGACACCACAAGTTGAAAAGGAACGTGAAACACTCGAACGGGACACACAAAAACTAAGAGGTTGTAAAACATGTAACCTGACATAGGCTGAATAATACTGTAAGGCCAAAGGGGATATATTTAATGAGCTTCCACTGTGTGTACCTAATTAGACTCGGATGGTTTGCAATTTATTTATTATTTTATTTGTTTTTTTATTTTATATTATTATTATTATTTTTTTTTTGAGCCAGTGTTATTTGAATAGCATTAGGAATTGCTGTGACTTATAAAAAATATATATATATGTTTTTCTTTGCTTCATCACATGTATTTGGACAAGAACGTCAACATGTATTGTGTACACGTACTGTACAGTTGCCACCACTAGTAACGAGCACAGTGTCGGGTAAGATTGACGATATATGTCACCACTGGGTTTGTTTACATAGCTTTCTTAGAGTGGATTATATTGTAAGATCAGGTGAGTTCTGTCCAATCCTTTACTATTACCAAGATTTTTAAATAAACAGAGTGGTGCCGTATTTCGCCAAATTCTCCGGACGCTGTGCTCGTTACTAGTGGAGGCAACTGTACGTTCGGCTCAATGATCCTAACGACTCCACAACAACGACACAATTAATTATATTACAATACACGAGGTTTATTTAGGAGATTTTTTTTGTTTTTATTGGTAAATCTGGAGCAATTGATTCTTCCACACAATTCCAATGTACCAAAAGTGAATTAATTACCCCCTTAATTAAGGTTTATTTATCGTGGCTGGTTTGATTCCTCTCCTTTTAGTCTCTCTGTTCAAGAATACTACGTGTATTTTATAATCAAATATTTTGCTGGTAGTTAAATTCATTTACTAAATACTGATTATCCTCTCCCACGAAAAATATATAGAAATAAAACACACACACACATAAAATAAATAAATACACACACAGACATACACAAAACACACACACAAAAAACACACACACACATAAAAAAAACACATACACACAGACACACACACACACACACACACACAAAAGTATAACCGGATTCAACCAAGCGAGTCCATCCCAGACAATGTATAGTGCACTGAGGTTACACGAGGGCGTTATTCTTGCCAACCTGGTCTGCGTAGTGAGCCCATACCAACCCTGCCTGGCCAAAAACTGGTGGTCATTTATGGAACAGTCTCGCTGGATGGATACCAACCTCGACTGATTTTTTTTTTTTTTTATTTTTTTTTTTTTTTTTTTTTTTTTTTGAAATGTGAAAGTTAAAAGATAGATGGTATGATGTTATTGTGGACTAAGGTCATTGTAATCTTGAATGACCTCTCTTCTTGAATGAGCTTGCTGATAATTAATACCTCTCTCATGCAGGCACTAGTGAAACTAATTAATTACCATTACATATTATTACCTCTACATTTTCTATCTCTACAAATACTACCTCTACACATATTATTACCTCTACACATATTACCTCTACAAATATTACCTCTGCATATATTACCTCTACACATATTACCTCTACACATACACGCACTAGTGACGCACATATGTGAAAATTCAGCATTATGTGTTATGCATGGTTGGTCCAATATTACCCTCGCTATACATTCTGAGAGAGTGTCAAAATCTGCAGAGGGGGAGAGAGAGTTGCTACACGTCCTAAGTAACGACCAGCCTCACCAACTACGACCCCATTTTTGTAAGAAGTTCAGAGCCGTGACCATCTGTTGCCAACTTGGGCCACTTAATAATATTATTTGCTGAGAATTTTGCTAAAAGAAATAAGATGAGAGGAAGAGAGACGTGCGGGTCTGAAAAGGTTCTTCAGACTGGCGAGATCGATAGAGTGAAGCGAGCAGGAGGGCGCGGACCACCTCATTAATTCTCAGTCTTCCTCGCCTTTTCTTCACAAAGGTTGAAGTGAGAGCCAGTCCATGTACTCTACTGTATGTATGTTGCTTACGGCACAGCATGCATCACCGTTGCCTGGGTGTGTGTGTGTCAATAAAAACCTTGACAACTTTCATAAAATTAATACTCTCAAGTGGGTATAGGTAGTATAATGCTGCTGGTAAATCTGGAGCATCTGATTCCTCCAAACTATTCTTTCAGGCAACGGAACACCATTATTTTTGTCAATCTGGTCCTGTTTTCTGGTATACTTTGGAGGAATCAAGGCCCTCCAGTGCACCAAAAGTATTACTATCTCTTTAAGGATCTTGTGTTCGTGTATGATAACTTGAGGTTTCTGATTCCTCCTGAACATACCACGAAATAAGCTCTTTCCTTATAGGTGTGTGTGTTTCGTGGCAATATTTGAAGGACTCGTTTATCTCCAGTTTTCTGACTACATCACAGGGTCCCTTAACCTAACCTAACCTAACCTAACCTAACCTAACCTAACCTAACCTAACCTAACCTAACCTAACCTAACCTAACCTAACCTAACCTAACCTAACCTAACCTAACCTAACCTAACCTAACCTAACCTAACCTAACCTAACCTAACCTAACCTAACCCAACTTAACCTAACCTAAGCTAACCTATATAACGCCACCACACATATATACACTTATTTAGGTTAGGTTAAGTTAGGTTAGGTTAGGTTAGGTTAGGTCGGATTAGGTTAGGTTGGGTTAGGTTAGGTTAGGTTAGGTTAGGTTAGGTTAGGTTAGATAGGTTTGGTTTGGTTAGGTTAGGTTAGGTTAGGTTAGGTTAGGTTAGGTTAGGTTAGGTTAGGTTATACAGGAAAGACGCAAGAAGCACATCCACTGATCAGATTAATGAGTTAGGATGGTGGGGTTGTGTTTGGATGCCATTTACGCGAGGGTTCACAAATTTAAAAACTTTCTCCCTTAACACTGGCGCTCACTGGGTTGAATAAGTAAAATAATGGGAGCAGTAAAGCCTTATTTTCGACCGCATTACCTCCGAGAACATGGCGGTGGTGGCGGTGGTGGTGGTGGAGAGCTGTAATGCTTTCCACTCATGCGTACAAAAGGTTACATTATTATTCTTTGGATTCCCGATATCATTCCACAGACAAAATGAATCTATTAGCGTTAAATCATAATTATTCAGTTTTACAAAGAAAGAACCGTGGAGTAATTTCTGTAATATAAATTTCTGTAATATTTATCAGCGGATTTGTATTAGTAGATTATGAAGGCTTCACCTAGCTAGCTACAAGCAAAACACCTTTCCTTCATAATATTATAATTTTAACCCATGTACTGTTTATTGTTAATGGGTTGACATAAATCCCTCCTGACTAACTTAACAAGGGTCTATATATCATGGCTGGCTCGTAATATCTGATAGCTTCCCCCCTCCCTTTATATCTTATACCTAATTGGAATGGACTGCTTTAGCCAGAGTAAGGAGAGGACGGCAGAGTGCAGGAACCCCATGTTGGATAAGAGTGGCTCAGTCTTTATACTCAAGTACCAGTTACCTTTACAGTCAAGGCTAAAAATTGGAGTATGCAGCTTTGATAAATTTTTGAGCTGCTTCGGTAAAAATTTGAGCAGCTTTGGTAAACATTTGAGCAGCTTTGGTAAAAAATGAATCAGCTTTGGTAAACATTTGAGCAGCTTTGGGATTTTTTTTAGCAGCTTTTGGAAAAATTTGGACAGCTTTGTTAAAATTTTGAGCGGCTTTGTTAAAAATTTGGACAGCTTTGGTAAAAATTTGAGCAGCTTAGGTAAAAAATTGAGCAGCTTTGGTAAAAATTTGAGCGGCTTTGGTAAACATTTGGGCAGCTTTGTTAAAATTTTGAGCGGCTTTGTTAACATTTTGAGCGGCTTTGTTAAAAATTTTGAGCAGCTTTGTTAAAAATTTGAGCAGCTTAGGTAAAAATTTGAGCAGCTTAGGTAAAAATGTGAAAAGTTTTGGTAAATTTTTGAGCAATCTTGATAAAACTCATAATATTATTAAAACGGAACGATACACACCATAATTTTTAATCTACGTGCTTATTTATTTATTATGAGAGATGGCTGGTGTTACGAAGCATAATAACACATCTCGTCCCAAATTCAGAGTGAGGTTGATTTAATTTGGTGTGAGCTATAGGCCACTCCGAGAGGCAAGACGGATTATTTGGGAGGTCTGTATATCTATGCCTTGGTCTGTATCTTACCACTCCCCTTCCCCTCCCTCCCTCCCTCCCCCCTTCCCTCCTTCCATCTCTACCTGAACACACACCACCCATAGCCTCTTCTGTGTATATCTTTCTTTATCTTATAAGGAAAAGAAATGGGGTACGTCACAGAGAGAGAGAGAGAGAGAGAGAGAGAGAGAGAGAGAGAGAGAGAGAGAGAGAGAGAGAGAGAGAGAGAGAGAGAGAGAGAGAGAGAGAGAGTGAGTGAGAGTGAGAAAGAGAGAGTGTGAGTGTGTGTGTGTGTGTGTTGTGTGTGCAGGTGACGTCTTTTGGGTACAAATGGCACCAGGTTTATTCTCAGGAGTGGTTACCATGCATGCTGCTGCTCCACTCACTCCCTCCCTTCAGTAACTACATACAGTATTATATAGGTGTGTGTGTGTGTGTGTGTGTGTGTGTGTGTGTGTGTGTGTGTGTGTGTGTGTGTTTGTGTGTGTGTGTGTGTGTGTGTGTGTGTGTGTCTCTGTGTGTGTGTGTGTGTATTTTGTGGATCAGATTAACTGGGAACAATATCGTGTTTGTAAGTCTTAAGGTGGTAATCCTTTTTTGGTACATTGGAGTGCCTTGATTCCTCCAAAGTATGCTAGGAAACAGGACCAGAAAAGCAAAAATAATGGTGTTCTGTTGCTTGGAATAGTTTGGAGGATTCAGTTGCTCCAGATTTATCCTACCAACACAAAACTTCTCCCTTAATGTACCAAAAGTGTGAGTGATAAATGAATAAATATTTGTAATTCATTTTTATTTGTTTACTGCTGGTAGACAAACACGGGTAAACGTTTATTCCAAATCATATAATATACGTACATATTTAAACACACACACACACACACACACACACACACACACACACACACACACACACACACACACACACACACACACACACACACACACACACACACACACACACACACTTCAGGCCCTTGAATTCGCAAGCACACATCCTCGCTCATGCAAATAAGGAGGCAAACAGTGGATGCTAATTTACACCTCCAGTCCTGTCCTGCACAGTTATGGAAATTAGTCCGAACTACACCTGTATTCTTAGTCCTTCTTGGTGTGTTGTGTTGTCGAGTCTGATTGCTTTGCCAGTAATAGTTCTGAGTGGGACGAGTATTGTAGCTGACATCTCCCAAGTAGTTCTGAGTGGGACGAGTATTGTAGCTGACATCTCCAAGTAGTTCTGAGTGGGACAAGTATTGTAGCTGACATCTTCAAGTAGTTCTGAGTGGGACGAGTATTGTAGCTGACATCTTCAAGTAGTTTGTGGTAGCTTCTATGCTTTTGAAGATCATTACACCCTACTCACTCAGCTTTAAAAGGGAATAGTTTATATGCCGAGCAGTATTTGTTTGTGCCAACATTATCATCATCATCTATTTGTCAGCTGTTTACCGCTTCCTGTCAGTAAGATCATCACTTGGATTTCCTTGTGCGACACTCCTGACAGACACCCTTCCCGTGCCCAGGATAGATCATAGACTTGCTTCAGCCAATAGTTTTGCAGGCTATACCCCTTTGCCTCTTGAGCAAAATATAGTCCTTTCAGATATCTTGGGCAGTGTCATCCTCAGGAAAATGAATCACGTGTCCTTTTGCCTGAGATTGGCGTTCCTTGATCAGGTTAGTAATTGCCTCGAGTCTGGCAGCAAACTTACAGATTAATAGCTGGCTAGAACAACGATCTCACCGGGTTTATTTCACGATAATGAGCAGATTAATATTACCAAAGGAGCTGAGGAACTGAACGTTCAGATTTTACAACGAGATATAGTAAGACCGAGAATAGATGGTCATGACGTGTTAGATAGTCTGGGTTATGTCTGTGTGTAATCGATTAACATGAACATATGATATCCTGTTATCTAAAGAGTCGTTGATCATCATTAGAGTTTGAAGATTTCCTTACCCGGCAACCTCTGAGGATTTTAGTATTCTGTATAATCAGCTCCGACCTCGGGGGTGAGCGCTCCACCTATCCGATGCTCGTTCTCCGGCAACCATTCAACCATTCAACCATTTAACTGTGCATAGAAAGACAGACAAACAGATGGGCAGCCAGCCACAAGAACCACATAATAATATTGATGGCTGAAAAACACTGCCGCTGCTGTACACTATATACCCTGTACGTCTTCTGGGATAATTATCTGACTTTATAGTCATAGGAGGCAAAAGTTAGTGTTTATCTTGTGTGATTGATGTACATAAGGACGCAACGTGGTGGAGTTGAGAGGAGGGATGGAGTAGGAAGAGGAAGACGAGACACACAACAATGATAATGAAGATAGAGAGATATGAAAAGGAGGAGAGAATAATGAGGAAGAGTAGGAAGAGAAAGACAAGACACACACAACAATGATAATGAAGATAGAGAGATATGAAAAGGAGGAGAGAATAATGAGGAAGAGTAGGAAGAGTAAGACAAGACACACACAACAATGATAAGGAAGATACAGATGAAAAGGAGAGGATAATGAGGAGGAGGAGAAGGGGTGTGAGTGAGGGAAGTAGGAATTTTTTGAGGTGTTAGTCGAATGTTGTTACAGTTGGAAATGGTATATTGCCTTCACTTTATATTGTACGGGAGTTCATACAGGAGTTGGATAGAGTTGCATAAAGAGTTGTGCAATGCCATCAACAAAATTGAGCATTAAAGTTGTGCAATACGTTCGATATTGTTTTGAATAAAATCGTGATAAATTATGACAATAGCATCGATTAGATAGTGCTTCCCCCTGGTTGTGCTGGCAGCCGATACTCGCCATTTTATATACCGTAACGAAAGCTGGTTACGAGCGCTTCGGTAATGCTCTCGTATAAACCGCCTCTTTTTCCACTGAATATACTTGTTTTTAGATTTTGCTCGCTCGCTGAGAAGAGCAAGGCAGAGATTTTTGTAATCCAACTTAAAAATGCTCTTTAACGGGGTATATAATTCTTTTTTGGTACATTGGAGTGCCTTGATTCCTCCAAAGTATGCTCGGAAACATAACCAGAAGAGTGTAAATAATGGTGTTCTGTTGCTTGGAATGGGTTGGAGGATTCGGTTGCTCTAGATTTACTAACACAATACTGTAGTGTGTTAACAGGTCTGGTCTACAGGTAAAGTTGTTTGTTATGTTATGTTTGTTGTTACATTATTAAGCTAATTACGATATTTATAATACAAAGGATAACATCGTATAATAACTTTAGGTTCTGGGAATTGCCAGCTCGTAAATACAATTCCTTAATATTTTCAGGCAGAATATAAATTATCCGCTAAAAGTTGGTGGTACTTGAGCAAACCCTACGCAGCAAAATTGGCTCCTACAAATATGTTGAGGAAAACAACATTACATATATGAGTGTTGTTGTTTATGGGTACTCGATATTGACTTCCTAAAATTCTTACTGAGTTACAAAGCTGAAGGCGGATTTAATTTACCAAGCACCTCCAGCGAAGAAGAAATTACTGACAAAAGAATATGTTGTATTGGAAAATACTGTAAAAGTAATAGACAAAAGCCAAGATACAAAGCTACATACATACATCTGAAAAAAAAAAAAAAACATTGAAAGAAACCAGACACAATCATGGTTTAGTAAAAATTGTAATGGAATACAGACACAATAAATTAACAAGTCCAAAAATAAATATGAAACATCGTAAATAAAGCTAAAATTGAAGGGAAAGAAAATCTATATTATACATACACTTTTGTTCTGATGTTACACGAGGTATATACGGTAGTCATAGATTACAGCCCATCGCAGTATACATATATGATTGTTCCCACGACCGGCCAGACGAGGGAAAAAATAAACTTCCACATCACATTACTGTAGTTTCACTTTGGGTTGTTATAGTTGAGGCAGTGGGAGAAGGTCAGACAAAATCGCCAGGGCTCTGTTTCAGGATAATTGCCTGCGAAAGTTAAATTGCTCGAGGTGTTTAGCAAAATTTAATGGGCACTTTCAAAAACGATTGCAAACTATATCGCCCATAATTATTTGCAAACACTCGAGTTCCCATCTGTGTATATTCATAGTTAGTTTACCTGTAGTATGTTTCCTAATTAACATGAATTTTTAACTGATGTACATAATTTCTTGTTATTTCTACTATATTTTGTTGTTGTTGTTGTTGTGTTAATAGTGTATCAACACACCCTAATGTTCAGCTTCTAATGTGGACACAGGTTCTGTCAACATAAAATACTATACAGTATAGTATATATACAAGGGTCAGTGGTCATTTGTATTCCAGTTTCCTACCGTCAAGAGAATGCAAAATATGAAGAGACTCGAGTTTGATGACAGAGAAAGTGACCCACATAACCCACATGAATCTTGAAGTTCTTACCTGCCTCAACAAGAGTCTTAATCCACTTGGAGTTTCAGAAAGTAGTGTTCTGAGTGGTGTGGGTACTTCATTTTTCCGGGGCAGGGGATAACTGTATGTGATATTTCTGACTATGAAAGTTTTTGTACAGTTCAGACACCTCTGTAACTCTGCTGCTTATTTTAGCCTGCGTTTCCCTTCCTTCAAAGCAGCATTGGTTGCCCTGGAGACGGGAGGGGGGAGGCAGGCCTGCGCCCACCCTACACAGTCCTTCGATCCCTTTCCCTGTTCAACCTTCCTATCCCTCTCGCTCTCCTTCCCTCCCTCTCTCCCTCGATCGCTCTCCTACACTATCCTTTCCCACCCTCCCTATCATTCTCCATTCAGTGCCTTACTCCACCCCTCCTCACTACTTCTTCTGGAAAAGTTTCCGGCTGCTGGTGAGACAGGAGGCAGGATGAGTGGGTGGTAAGGGAGACAGAGATCGTAAAAGTTCCCTTTCTTCAAATCACGCCCCATTTATTGTCTGCCTTCCCCTTCCTCGTCTAGTCAATGGATAACAATACATTTCAATATTTTAGCACTCCACCAGTAAGGGGTGGAGAATTATTATGAACGTATATCACTGACTCAGATTATGACCAAACTCGTCCATTTACAATACCGTGTATCGCTATTAGACTGAACCCTCGAGACACAGTGTATAACAGTGGCCACATGTGCTTCACCCGAGACTGAGGGTTTTATCTAATTATGTAAAGAATTTTTCTGCCTCTCTAAATTTCTTTGATGCAGATGGAGTCAAGAATTTAATTTGGTAACCGGTAAATGCCCCAAGAATATTCATTTGATTGCTGTAATTTTCAGCAATATTCAGTAAAGCCTTCCTCAGGAATGCCAAACTTACTTTCTACGACCAGATCTCATAAGACTATACTATGTAGGGTAAAAGTTTTGTTGTCTCTCATGTTCCCAGGGCCCGGGGGGGGGGGGGGGGCAGTACTTTATGAGGTTTTGGCGTCCTAAGGCTCCAGACACTCGCTTTCTGCTGTTCCTCCTTCCCTTCCATTATCGTCGTGTTGCTGTCCCACATCTCTATCACTTTCTCTATCTCTATCACTTTCTCTGTCTCTTCCTGCAGGGTCTTCTTCTTTCATCCTTCATCCGAGTGTTATATCCCCTTCTCCACGAACCTTGATTATTAGTCTCATCGATCCGTTGTACTTGTAACACGGAGGACTTTATTGTGGTAAAATAGAATCACATTAATTTGTAAGCTGTTTCGGTTAAAATTAATGGGACTAAAGTACAAATCTGATGAATAGGGAGTAAGAGAGAAGACACGATTTTATGCTGCCGATAGTTCATTCACCAAAAAATATACGTTTGGATTCATAATATTGGCCAGACTGAAGGAACATGATTGTATATGCTTGTCTGATAATTACAAAACCCACAACTTTCTAGTGAACAAGATGATTGGACTTAATTGTGTCTTGCCAAAACCATCAACTCCATCGCGGTTATTCCACACAATGGTAATGTTTTGTGTGTCTATACGATTGATCCAAACAACGGTAGTAATATGACCCATAATACGGCTATTGGCTAGTGTAATAACTCGTTCATTGGCATTCGTAACACCTAACCTAACCAATATATTATAATAATAATCTCCGATCGTTTATTCAGTAAAGTTTTGGTGTTTGCAACTTGTCTAGTAGTTCATTTAGTATTTCAGTGGTACATCCTTTAAAATTGCATTTTTTTTAAATATTGAAATTTAACATATTGTGGTACACATTCTGTACTTTCATCTTTAGTCTTCCTGTATATACCAAACTGGTTGGTCAAGTTAAGGTGGAGCGGCACCGCAGGCCACACCACATGTTAGAGAGGGAAGTGCCGCATGGGGTCAGTGGCCTCAATGTTTCACATCTTTGTCCAGTTGCCAAAAGTTACTGGGTAAAATATGTTAGACTACTTTATACAATATATTGAATGGCAAGTCACTTAACAAAATATTATCCATATATATCATAATAAACATTATATAAGCATATAAATACTGTCACTCAATGTTTTCTTTATAATAAAGTCTATGTAGAAACAGGCTCATTATAAGAGAATGAATAGGCTTATGATGTTGATACCGTTGTACCAATGAATTAAAATAATTTCCAATTATTCTGAGTCCAAGTCTTGACAGTAATAACACTGCCTGAACATGTTTTCAATTGCAGTCTGAGTTCTATAAAGAAATCTATCAATATATAGTTGGCAAAATATTCTCTCAACCTCAGTAATAGATATATGGAGGGAGAGCACACAGATGGAGGGAGGGCACACAGATGGAAGGAGGGCACACAGATGGAGGGAGAGCACACAGATGGAGGGAGAGCTCACAGATGGAAGGAAGGCACACAGATGGAAGGAGGGCACACAGATAGTTAATTCAAAGAGGTCACGAAGAGGGTTTACTTCCTCAGAACCCTGGCATGCATCTATCTACCTCAGTTCAAAATCAGATTATTGACGAGGTCTTGTGCCACTAAAAATAATGATTGTGTTATATTGTATTGACTCCCTAATTTTGTCAATGTCTTCAATAGGATCAAGATAATTATGATAGGAGTATTAGTGCTTGTCTGTGAGTGAATATTTCGCTACATACTGTATAATATTACATCTTATGGGAATGCTTCGTTTATTAATTCACATTCATCCCTCTCACCCCCCACACACACCCTCTTATTTATCATCACCAACATCCTCCCCCTCCTTTCCTCTCTCTCATCTTCAACTTTCACCTCTCGTCTCACTCCTTTCTCTCATCTCACCCCAAAGTTAGGATAGTTTATATTTTCTCTAATAGAACACTACAGTAGTTCTCCTGTTATTTCTTTTCATAGCCAAGTATTCCACAGCCTCACCAAAATTCACAAGGAGTATATATGTGTTAATCCTTTACCCACCACGACCCTGATGGTTTTAAAACTCGAGGAGAAACAATTATTTGAAGGCCAACAAAGATTAATGAATTGCCTGTTGACAGCGTAGGTGGGGAGGGAGGTTGTAAAAAGAATATTATTTAAAGAAATCTATTCACCCTCAAAATCTAATAAAGCATTAAAGTTGTCTTGCATGTGTCATATCAATTTTCTATGTCGAGATACCGAAATTGAAAGATAGACAGATTATTGTATTATGGTCCATCCCTTACTTCTAGTTTGGGTACGAGTAATATTGTTGACTTGAGAGAAAACTGCAAAATTTAATCTACAGCGGATGTACCCGTCCTGCGTGGCTCACAGGTATCAGAGACCTAAAAATTTCAACTCTGAGTGGCATATGACAGGGTTGTGCAGAGTCCATTCTTGGTCACCATGTGTGTCTCGGTATATATATATATATATATATATATATATATATATATATATATATATATATATATATATATATATATATATATATATATATATATATATATTTTAGGGCACAGATTTTCTCTTATACAATTTTTGTTGAAGTCAACAGCACTAGAAGCTTTAACTATCTTCAGTATAGTGTTTTTTATTTTATAAAATACTTTCTTATTTGAGTCAGTGAGAGATAGAATGAATGTATCCATATTTCTTCACCAATTGACATGCTCGGACAGTAGTTAGATTATTCATTACAGGTGGGGGGTAAACCGTACACACACACACACACACACACACACACACACACACACACACACACACACACACACACACACACACACACACACACACACACACACACACACACACACACACACACACGCACAGACACACACACACACACACACACACACGCACAGACACAGACACACACACACACACACACAGACACACACACACACACACACACATACACACATACACACACACACACACATACACACATACACATACACACACACACACACACACACAGACACACACAGACAGGCTCACACCAATAAATAATGTGCAAAAGAGAATATATTTACACAGTGACATGCAGCATCACATTTCATTTTTGTTGCTGCGAGGAAGTTTACATATAAATATATTTGTTTTGTATTCATTACATAGAACAATATTTCTTACATATTTAACCCACTTACTGAAACTGTGCTCTAGTTTTGAAATGAAATGAAAGGAGTGGATGAAGTTGTAGTGAAGCAAAGGTTTGTTTTGACAACATATATATACACACACACACAACGTAGTAAAAAAAATGTTTTAGTTGGAATCCTCGAGCAAAAATCTTCATAGCTCGACATTCATCACTTCCGTGTTGGTGGTTACGATTTATGTATATTTATAGCTTTGGGAAAAGAGCGACGACTCGTAAACACCACTCCATCACCAATGTTATAGAATGTCACTCAACTATTATTTATATAAATGATGAACCACTAGTGAACTTGTTAATAGATCAGAAGGAAGGATTAATTTGATATACTGTATAAAAATGTCAGACTCTTCTTACTTCACGTATGTCTGTCTGTGTGTCGGTGACAATTGTTGCTCTAATCTTATCTACTTTTTCGTAAACTATTCCAATGATTCTAGATTAATTATATGATCCAGTATTGAGGTTTTATTTAGATCATAATGTGTGAGTTGTTCTGAAGAGAAGTTTAATTATATAACGGCTTATTTAACGATGGAAGGTAATCTTTATTGCCTATCCAATTACTGTAAGTTCGCAAGTTTCTGGAAGCAAGATAAATCGTAAAAATGATAATTGGAGAATCTTCCGTAGTTTAGCAATTGGGAAGTGGTTGCTCACTCAAAGGATTTTTTTTTTATTGTTGGACGAGAAAGATAATGCAGTTCTTCTTATAGGAAATGGTAATATGGTATGGAGATTCTCACTCAATGAAAATCTTATTGTTGGACGAGAGATATAATGCAGTTCATCTTATACAAGGCTAATATATATATATATATATATATATATATATATATATATGTATATCTTGGATAAGATATTATAGGAAATGGTAATACGGTATGGGCATTGTGTTGATATTTTCCCTGCCATCCTCTCTCACACACACACACTCCCTGCAGTTTATGACTCCCTCACCACCAAGATGATGGCGCTTTTAAAACTTGTGATGGATTTTCATCAAAGTTGGCATGCATGTTGGAGTGGTCTGCAAAAAATGCTACACATTTTAATTTTAACACTTTCTACCCCACGTATCCATGATTTTTATTTTTATGTGTGTGTGTGTGTGTGTGTGCGGGTATGTCTGCCTCTCACTCTGTCAGTGTGTGTATCTTTTTTTATATTTGTCCCTTCACTTTTCCTATGAGTTCGCTTGTGGAAAGTTGGAGTAACGTGTATAAATTTATTCAATTTTATTTTTTATTTTTATAGTATTTCCATTTATTTCATCTATGATTGCTGTTCCATCTCTCTATCACCTTCTATCTCGTCCTACAGGGTCATTCAGGTCTAGAGGGGACTTCTTTCATCATCAAGTCAGTCGTTTATACCATTAAGTACAAATGAACCAAACATTTATATATGAATCTACCAAATATTTTAGAGTGAATCGTATTTAAGGTCCACCCTCTTCTCTTCCCCTCTACAGTACATTTTCTGTCAAACTTTTATTTCCTTCCCTTCTCTGTTTATTATGCAAGTTAGTAGTTCTTTTCTTTATATATAATAAACGGACACATTATTATTTGTTTGTACATTTTGTGCGAAATAAGAGTTATATACCTAAGCTGACTAAGTGAAATGAAAATCAACTCCTACTAGACTTAAGGATGTTTTTTTCTATTTGTGTTTTAATATGTTCCGACACTCGACATAGGCTTCATCAGGCCCGTTACCGTGGCTACTTACACACACACACACGTCACGACTTCCGAACTGGTACCCAGCCACAGAGGAAGGGAAGTGAGGGTAATTCCCATATACTGCAGCTGTTATGGTACCAGTGAGGGTGTTATGGTACCAGTGAGGGTGTTATGGTACCAGTGAGGGTGTTATGGTACCAGTGAGGGTGTTATGGTACCAGTGAGGGTGTTATGGTACCAGTGAGGGTGTTATGGTACCAGTGAGGGTGTTATGGTACCAGTGAGGGTGTTATGGTACCAATGAGGGTGTTATGGTACCAGTGAGGGTGTTATGATACCAGTGAGGGTGTTATGGTACCAATGAGGGTGTTATGGTACCAGTGAGGGTGTTATGGTACCAGTGAGGGTGTTATGGTACCAGTGAGGGTGTTATGGTACCAGTGAGGGTGTTTTGTGACATTCGGTGGCCTTAAAGTTAGGGTCTGAACCTCAAATCGGGAGAGTAAATATTCTTAGGCCCTCAACTGAGAGGAATCGATCTCCTGACCTATATATAACTTACGAGTCGTATATGAGAAATGGTGGCTTCTGATTTCTCCCAACTATGCCACGAAACAAGCAAGCTCCTATATAGATGGTGTTTCGTGACATTATTTGAAGGACTTATTCACCTCCAATATTCCGACTACATCACAGGGTTTCTCAAGAGGGTCAAATGGTGATTGGTAAATATGTAAGCGATCGATTCCTCCAAAACCCTCCAATGAACAGACTGCCTTAATTTGATTGATTTGGGACTGTTTTTTTTTTTTTTTTTTTTTTTTTAGTTTTTTATACAAGTTACAATTTTAAGTCGACATGTGTTAAATGACCCCGTGATGTATATAGTCTGAAAATAGGATGTTTGAGAGTCCCTTCAAACATTGCCACGAAACGCCACCCATATGGAAGGATCTTGTTTCGTGGCATGGTCAGGAGGAATCAGAAGCCTCCAGTTTTTATACACGATCACAGGGAGTTATAATTTTTTTTTTTTTTTTGGGTGGTGGTACATTGGAGTGCCATGTTTCCTCCAAAGTATGTCGGAAAACAGGACCAGATTGACGAAACTAATTGTAGCCTGTTGTTTGGAATAGTCTGGAGGAATCATTTGCTCCAGATTACTACCAACCCAACACTGTATTGTCCTTATAAATAAAAGCCTATCGAAGTGAAGTATTTTATAACTCTGTATAAACATTAAAACCTGCACAAATTGGATCCATTAATTACGGGGAAAGTTTTGTATTGGTAAATCTGGAGCAATCGAATCTTTCAAACTATTCCAAGCAACAGAACACCATTATGATTTGCTCTTCTGGTCCTGTTTCCTAGCATACTTTGGAGGAATCAAGGCACTCCAATGTACCAAAAAAGAATGACCACCTTAAGGGGAGATGCTCATGTTGGTGTATTGGAAGTCTACTGATTCCTCCTAACTATATCAGAAAACAGACACACCCTCTCAATGGTACTAAGGGTTACTATGTTTCGTGGTATAGTTTGGAGGAAGCAGAGACCTTCTTAATGAATTCACCAACACAACAAAAGTCTCCCTTTAATGAATGAATGAATGAATGAATGAATGAATGAATACACGTGGTTGGGTACAGTCTCTTGTCACTATATACAATACTATTTTATTATACGACTCTTAATTTACTATACTAGGCTTTACTATATTACAATTATTATTATTATTATTATTATTATTATTATTATTATTATTATTATTATTATTATTATTATTATTATTATTATTATTATTATTATTATTATTATTATTATTATTATTATTATTATTATTATTATTATTATTATTATTATTATTATTCTCTTCACCATGTTGAGGGACACTCGTTTAAGGGGAGATTATTGGGCGATTCCACAGTGGTATTGGTTTGTTAGCTTCCCAACCAACCAACCAACCACACTTGTAAGGCTTCATAATTTACCAATAGCTGAGTATCCACATTCACAAAATCTATCTAACGGTAAGATAATGATGATCACTGCATGCATAGTTTACTCAACAACATCATTAAATAATTCATTCACCCATAAGTCATTTACACGGCAAACATTCTTTCGTTTGTATGCTCACAAACCAAAACAAATGACGGTGGAATCTATACCCTTAATATTCTTGTTGGTGAATTGGAAGGTTTCTGATTCCTCCAAACTCTACCACGAAACAAAATCACCTCAGGGCTGCTCGGTCAGACAGCTTGATGATCTTCAACAACAACAACAACAACACCAATAACAACATTAACGACATCAACAACAACAATAACATCAACAACAATAATAACAAAATCAACATCAACAACACCAATAACATCAACAACAACAATAACAACATCAACAACAACAACAACAACAACATCAACAACAACAACAACAACAACAACACCAACAACAACACCAATAAAATCACCTTAATGTTACTATTACTAAAAGGGGATCTGTTTCATGGCGTGGCTTATAGTTTGGAGTAATGAGAGTCCTTCCAATTCACCATAAAGGGAATCTCCTCTTAATAGTTTGTATTGTAATGTTGCCTTTATATTTATTTGTTCAGGAATCATCTTTGCTCAAAAACAGTATATTATTCATTTTTTTATAGATAATATTTGTCCTTTATATTTCACCTAAGTTTTATGCACATTATATTATTTACTACCGTCATAGATAATGGTATTTCAGCATATCATCCTATGTGAATATAAAGAGGACATTGTTGACGTGAATAAAGCCTCCTGGTGTTAATGACTACGAGGTCTCGGGTGATCAGACAAAAGATGTGCTCGTGGGAAAAAAGAGGATATAGCCTTTTAGTCTTTTCATACAGCAGACTCGACCTCAGCTCAATACAACCGGAAGTGAGTATGAGAGGGTGAACGTACTGAGGCACTGGGGGGGAGGGGGGGGGAGGTGATCATACTGAGGCAGGGAGGGGTGGATGAGGGGGGGAGGGGGGGTGAACATACTGAGGCAGGGAGGGGAGGCTGAGGGGGGGAGGGGGGGGGGGTGAACATACTAAGGCAGGGGGTGAGGGGTTAAGGTGGGGGTGAGGGGAGGGGAGGGGAGGGGGGGCAGCACTTGAACACCGGCACAGATCATTGAGCATATTTCCAGGGACATCAGCAGTATTTTCTTGGCTCCCATTAAACAGAATATAGTGGACGAGTGTGTGTATATATATATATATATTATTTTTTCTTCCTTTCCTTTTTGCATCTAGTTTTTTTTATTCCAAGGTTACGTGCTTATAATTATACAGTACAAATGGGAATCTATGTACAGTACTATCGCCAACACTTAATAGCAGGTACTGTCAGTGTCGTCAATCCTCTTTGCCTTGGTGTGAATTCCGTGTAGATCAACTCAGTTCTTCCGAATTATTCCAATAAAAAAAAAAAGTGATATTTGTTTCAGCTTATTTATATAGGAAACCGAAGATAGTAAGGAATATATGATGGTGCCACATATGCAATACACCAATGCCGTATATATTTACTCACGTCCCAACACATACCCTGGCCAAACTCTCGGACTCTCCCGGTCACCAATGAATTATATGTCTTTAATTTGAGATGATACCTTGCTTAATAACTTCGTCTCACAGAAAACCAATCTTTCAAAAATAAACACTCCATGTATACCAAATAGAATCTTCAAGTGTTGGCAGTCTTCAGGTTGAATTTTTTTTTAGTCTGCTGTCAAGTACAACATATTGGACGTTATTTGTTATTACTGAATTGATTGAGGCTTACATTCATCTATTTTGGCTACCGGTACTCTAATAAAATTAAGATAAACATGCCGGGTATATAAGGAAGAGTTTACACTTCTCTGATTTGGCTACTCTAACAAAATTAAAATAAACATGCCAGCAGGTATATGAGGAAGAGGATGCCACCAAAAAACAAAGTATATGTAGTACAAATTTTTCTTTAGGTTATTCCCACAAACATGAAAATATATATGCAGTGCCATTTTCGCAGAGCAATGCAAAACTATATATAAATTATTGGAAATAACGACGTACAAACTCCCTGTCTGTGTCTGTGGTGTGTGTGTGTGTGTGTGTGTGTGTGTGTGTGTGTGTGTGTCTGTGTGTGTGTGTGTTATTTTTTTCCCCATAACTTTAGCAGTATATACTCATGTTAGAGTTGTAAAAATGAATACACACAGATTGGTAGGGAATGCAATGTCCGTCCGAGGTGCACATCCATACGATCCATTCACTCACTACTGCAGGCAGGGTGAGGTAATCCCTACAGAGTGAATAGGAAAAAAAAAGTGAGCAAATGTTTCGTCGCATTTATTTATTTTCTACACCGACTTGGGAGAAGAAGAACTGGAATCGCAAGTAACTTTTTCAATAAAAGGGGAACTGGTTGGAGTGTAATGTATCGGTAGATGGTATCGTTGTGCGTCGATGTCATCATGTATGTACAGTCACGAATCATAATAAGCATCCTGGT
>JAWZYT010006625.1:0-15000 GCA_034508575.1 Petrolisthes manimaculis
AAGTCTGTGGAAATGGAAAGTGGAGTTGCAACTTCTGAGTTTGGAGTATCTCATTCAAGCGAGACAAACTGTGATACTGTGTATAGTTTGTTTAAAGTTGACTCCAACCAGAATGAGATTTGTCATGTCACTCCTGTTATGGTTAAGCTACGTATTAATGGTTTGGACACTCAAATGGAGGTGGATACGGGTGCATCGGTTTCGGTGATGAGTGAAGAAGAATTTAAGAAACTTGGTGGATGTACTGCTTCGTTAAGACCTTCACTACGGGAATTTCGAACCTACACTGGTGAGAACATTGCTGTGTTGGGTGTGACTGATGTTAAGGTTTGGATAGCGAATCATGAGGAACTGAATCTGCCGTTAATAGTAGCCAAAGGTCAGGGTCCTGGGTTATTAGGACGGAATTGGATGGCTCGGATACGGTTAGACTGGCCTACTATATTGGGAAAGTTGAAGGTCAACGTTGTGAGAGCAGAGGAAGAATTTTCTGAGGTGTTCAGTGAGGAACTTGGTTGCTTCACAGGTGGTAAGGCGCGGCTGTTGATTGATGATTCGGTTAAACCTAAGTTCTACAAGGCACGACCTGTTCCTCTAGCCTTACAAAAGAAAGTAGATGAGGAACTGGATCGCCTAGAAGCAATTGGTGTTATTAAAACTGTCAAACACAGTGATTGGGCTGCCCCCATTGTAGTGGTTCCAAAGCCGTCAGGTTCAGTGCGTATATGCGGTGACTTCAAGTTAACGGTAAATACTGTGGCAGCTTTGGAACAGTATCCTCTACCTAGAACAGATGAATTATTTGCTCTTTTGTCGGGTTGCTCAGTATTCAGTAAGTTAGATATGAGCCATGCTTATAATCAAATAGAGCTGGAAGAAGAATCACAAAGGTATGTGGTCATAAATACCACGAAGGGGTTGAAGCAGTATACTAGGTTGGCCTTTGGTATTCATTCTGCTGTTGCTATATTTCAGAGAATGCTGTCAAACCTACTTGCTGGTCTTCCGCATGTCACCGTGTTTTTAGACGATGTGGTGGTGGGAGGAGTTACTGAGGCCGAGCATGATTCAACACTCAGAGAAGTACTGCGCAGGATGAGTGCTTCAGGTCTGCGACTCAACCGTGCCAAGTGCCAACTCCGGTTGCCTGAGGTGACTTACTTAGGCCATCGGGTGAGCAGTAAGGGTGTGGAACCTACAGACGATAAAACCCAAGCCATAGTACAGGCTCCTGCTCCTACAGATGTTAAGTCTCTTCGGGCCTGGTTGGGATTAATAAATTATTACAGTAGATTCCTGAAGAACTTAGCATCTATACTGTCTCCCTTGTATAAACTACTGAAAGACGGACAGGAATGGGAGTGGAATCGGGAACAGAGTGAGGCGTTCCAGGCAGCTAAGAAATTGTTACTGAAGTCAAACTGTTTAGCACATTTTGACATTTCCAAGGAAACTGTGCTATCCTGTGATGCTAGCCCTTATGGGTTGGGTTGTGTGTTATCACAGATAGATGATAAGGGGGTAGAACGCCCAGTAGCTTTCTATTCTAGGAAATTGAATGAGACAGAACAGAGGTATGCACAAATAGATCGGGAAGGATTGAGTATCATATCAGGGGTCAAAAAGTGGCATTACTACCTTTATGGTCGGCCTTTTGTGATTGTCACAGACCATAAACCCTTACTTGGACTTTTGGGTGAAGATAAACCTCTTCCTGTAAATGCTTCACCCCGAGTGCAACGTTGGGCTCTTATGTTATCGGCTTATACATACAAACTGGTATATTCTCCAGGCAGGTACCAAACCCACTGTGATGGTCTAAGTCGTCTCCCTCTACCGCACTCTCCCACTAAAGTTCCTGCGCCTACTGAAACTGTTCATCTGATGGAGTTCCTGAACGAAGGTCCGGTTACGCAAGAGCAAATACGGAAGTGGACGGGTAGAGACCCTGTACTGTCAGCTGTGCGTGAGTATGTACGGTGGGGATGGCCTGATGATCTCTCTGATAAATCCCCCGGGTTTTTGTCTTACAAGAACAGAATGAGTGAGCTAAGTATCCACGAAGAGTGTCTCATGTGGGGATGTCGGGTAATTATTCCACCTCAGGGACGGCAAGCCGTGTTAAAAGAAGTTCATGAAGGCCATTTTGGAGCTTCTCGAATGAAGAATCGTGCTCGTTCATACTTCTGGTGGCCTGGTTTAGACAAGGAGTTGGAGGAAGTAGCAGCTACCTGCTCGGTTTGCCAGGAGTCTCGAGGAAGTGCTCCACCCGCCGACCTTCAACCCTGGACGTGGCCATCACAACCGTGGAGAAGGCTGCACTTGGACTACTGTGGTCCCTTTGAAGGGTTTATGTGGCTTCTGATTGTGGATGCCCACAGTAAGTGGTTGGATGTCCATAAGACTACGACTACATCAGCAGAAGTGACTATAGAGTGCTGCAGAAAATCAATGGCCTCGTTTGGTATCCCTGATTATGTTGTAACTGATAATGCTACTTGTTTTACTTGTCCTGCTTTTAAGGAATTTTGCAAAAAGAATGGTATTCGCCATCTTACTTCACCACCTTGGTCCCCTAAAAGCAATGGATTGGTAGAAAGAGCTGTACAAACCTTTAAGACTGGCCTTAGGAAGCAAAGAAATGGTTCTCTGAGTACGAAAGTGTCTAGGTTTTTATTTAACTACAGAGCTGTTCCTCACAGTGTTACAGGAGTGAGTCCAGCCGAGATGATGTTCAGTCGTCCTATGCGTACCTCTTTGGATCTTTTGAAGCAAGACATCAGGCAGGACCGAATGGACAACTATCAACGCTCACAAAAAGAATGGTATGATAGACAGTCCAGACCTCGCTCATTCCAGGTGGGTGACAAAGTGTATGTCTACTCACTTCCTAAGACTGGTCAGAGGTCCAATTGGTTACCAGGAGTAATAACATCCGGACAGGGGACATCGTATGAGGTGACGTTAGAAGATGGTCGTACTTTCAGACGGCATGTTGATCATTTACGTTTCCGACAGGTTGCTAGCGGAGACATGACTACAACTGCTTGTGTGCCACAGGTCTCCAAGGGGTCAGCAGTAACCAGTATGCCTACATTCGACATGCCAGAGCCAAAGAGTCAAACCCCGGAGCAGCAGACAGAGCAGCAGACAGAGCAGACAGCGGTGAGCCTTGAGGAGGGTCGTCCATCCACGTCACTTCCACCATTCACTGGTCTCTCTCCATCTGCATCTGATGCTGCTGCTCCACCCTCAGTTCCAACCCAGGTGGACTTGCCCCAGTCATCACCTGTTCCTGAGCTGAGGAGGTCTTCTAGAGTCTCCGTAAAACCTGATAGATACGGATATATGTAACTTTAGGGGGGAGGAATGTAGCAATGTATATTTTACATATGTATTGAACACTGTATTAACTAGTTTGTGGTTCCGGATACAGGGGGTTACATTTATTAGTTCGGGGTTTCAGATACTGTATTTGTATTGATCTAAATCTCTGTTGTATGTGTTGAGGTGATGGGAATGCACATTCTGGGCAGACGCACTTGAGCTTTGACTCTGGCCGGTCACTCTGGGCTACAGCTGGGCAATACAAATGGAGCCGTCCTAGTTGTGTGTTATTCTCCATCCTGGGTTACTACAATAATAATGATAATAATAATAATAATAATAATAATAATAATAATAATAATAATAATAATAATAATAATAATAATAATAATAATAATAATAATAATAATTATAATGTTAATAATATTAATAACAACAATAATAATAGTAACAATAATAATAATAATAATAATGTTAATAATAATAATGTTAATAATAATAATAATAATAATAATAATAATAATAATAATAATGTTAAAAATAATAATAATAAAGAAGAAGAAATTGAAGGAGAAAATATAAATACACATCATTTTACACATCGACTTTCTCAAGACGCACTAAGCTGATTTTTGTATGCAATTTCCGTGTGATTTATTCAGATGAGGGAAAGGAACAGACAGACACACACACAGACAGACAGGGGAAAGAGAGACAGACAGACAAATAGACAGACATACAGAGAGAGAGAGAGAGAGAGAGAGAGAGAGAGAGAGAGAGAGAGAGAGAGAGAGAGAGAGAGTTACAAGGAGTTACAAGGAAAAGAAGTACCCTAGGAGACCTTACGATCCATACAAAGAGGGTACCTGTGGGTTTAGTTGTGCAAGTATGTGACCGTCCTTGAATGTGTGTCATGTGAAACCATCAAGGAACACTCCCACAACGGCTTAAACACCTAGACGGTGGTTTAAGACTTTGTCTAATCTGGACTTGAACTGATCCACAGAGTTGCTGTTGACTACATCAGCAGGAAGCGCGTTCCAAGTACCGCAGATACTGTATGTAAAGAATTTACCACATCGATCACGGTTGTATCGCTTCAGTTCAAGTTTGTAGCCATGATTCCTGGTTGTTCCCTCACTGAGTTGGAAAATGTCCCTGTAGTCTACATTGTCAAAGCCTCGTAGTATTTTAAACACTTCGATAAGCTGACCACGCAGTCTCCGAGTTTCCAAAGTTCTACCAACCGATCTTCATAGCTCTTGTGTCTAAGAGAGGGTATAAGTTTGGTTGCCCTGGCTTGCACTCGTTCCAATCTCGCGATATCCTTTTTCCAATCTCGCGATATCCTTTTGCCAATCTCGCGATATATATATATATATATATATATATATATATATATATATATATATATATATATATATATATATATATATATATATATATATATATATATATAT
Source organism: Petrolisthes manimaculis (assembly GCA_034508575.1). Taxonomy (NCBI): domain Eukaryota; kingdom Metazoa; phylum Arthropoda; class Malacostraca; order Decapoda; family Porcellanidae; genus Petrolisthes; species Petrolisthes manimaculis. The sequence continues at coordinate 4,788 of JAWZYT010006625.1, forward strand.
ATATATATATATATATAGAGAGAGAGAGAGAGAGAGAGAGAGAGAGAGAGAGAGAGAGAGTTAGATAGATAGGACACATACATAAGAGACAAAAACAACAACAACAACAACAACAACAATGATAAAGGAATACAAAAGAAAAGGAGGAGTAGAGACTTTCCTTCCTTCCTTCCTTCCTTCCTTCTCTTCTCTCAGTACAGTAATACCTTCCCGTCCCATCCAGACACATCACATAATTTTATACTCCTTTCCCTCCTCTCTCTCTCTCTCTCTCTCTCTCTCTCTCTCTCTCTCTCTCTCTCTCTCTCTCTCTCTCTCTCTCTCTGTTTTCCATGTTTCCTAAGCTATTCCACTCACACCAAATCTCTGCCATAAATATAGAAGCATTAGTTGTAGTAGTGAAGCCTTAGTACTATTGAAAGTAGTAGTAGTAGTAGTAGTAGTAGTAGTAGTAGTAGTAGTAGTAGTAGTAGTAGTGGTGGCAATACAGTGATAGTAATAGTAGTTATGATGGAGGTAGTGTTGGTAGTGGTAGTGGTAGTGTTGGTAGTAGTGGTGGTAGTGGTGGTTGTGGTAATGGTGGTGGTAGTTTGGCGATGGTGGTGGTAGTAGTAGTAGTAGTAGTAGTAGTAGTAGTAGTAGTAGTAGTAGTAGTAGTAGTAATAATAATAATAATGATGATAATAATAATTGTAATAATAATAATAATTATTATAGGATTGTAGCAGGAGTAATAATAATAGTAGTAATAGCAGTAGTAGTTGTAGTAGTAGTAGCTGTTGTAATAGTAGTAGTAATAATAATAATAGTAGTTTAGTAGGAGTAGTAATAAGTAATAGTAATAGCAGTAGTAGTAGTAGTAATAAGAGTAGTACAGTAGTTGTAATAATAAAAAACAGTTCTGTAGTAGGTGTAATAACAATAGTAGCAGTAGCAATAGTAATAATAATAGTAGTAGCAATAACAGTAGTAGTAATAAGCAGAAAATAATATACTCACATATCCATTACACACACACACACACACACACTCTCTCTCTCTCTCTCTCTCTCTCTCTCTCTCTCTCTCTCTCTCTCTCTCTCTCTCTCTCTCTCTCTTTTCGTGGGTACTCGGGTTGCCGTTCCGAGAGGGCTCTCACTCCCTTGAGTGTTATCACTCATTGGAGTGAGCAAAGAAGTACCCAAACCTCTTGGAGGTCAGTGGTTGGTGAGATTCTCCGTTCCTCTTCTATCAATGAACTTCTCATCTCTTCTCTTCTCAACTACTGGTCCTCATTTCTTCCTCTACAACAGCCTGTCAGTTGGGTAACATTATGGTACTCATGAGGCAGGTGTTGTGGATTTCCCTCCACTCTATAACATGGGATATTTCAGTACCTTAGTCTTATTGGAAGGGCACTTGATTGCTCCTAGAGTTGGTGGAGCACACTTGGTGACAAGTGCCACTGGCCAGGCCTCAAAAGGGTCGCAGGGGTTCTAGTTGGGTGTTTCGGATGGTGAGGCCGAGTTGCTGGTCCCTTTCTTTCTTTGCCAGCCTTGCCCTGGGTGGCTACGCCGGTCCCCTCCTTGGGGACAAAATGATTGAGGACAAAATGCCATTGTGCGCCGGGTTGGGAAGGCCTCACTCATGACCGGGGCCCAGGGCAAGCGGATGGTCATATTCTGGCAATTTCTGACCCTGTAGGAACTCCCTCCTAGTGTTAGAGGCATCTAGCACAGCAGTATCTGTTTCCATGCATCCCCCTCTTTTTTATGCAATTTATGGTGACGACTCAAAGTATTTGATAGCTTTTCTTGTTTTAGAACTTTTAGAACTTGTTAGAATATTCAAAATGGCAACAATGGATCAGAAACCCAAGTCAAAGAACGGACCTACTTGTAGAAAGTTTGTATGTCCGGAGTGTGAGGTCTACAGGTGGACTGAGGACTTTAGTGGTGCAAGCCACAAAGACCTAATGGACCACCCTACACCTTGTGACTTCTGCAAGCTCCGAAAAGAGCACCTGCAGGAGACAAAAGACTTACAAAATGAAATTAAGATCTTGCGAGAAATGATAGAAACCCTGAGGGAGGATCATGTTGGTCAGCGTAGCTGTACCGAGAAACCGTCAACCTCAGAGGAGTCTACTAATAAAATAGTGGACAAAGAAAGTAAAGAAAATAAAGGAAAGAAAAAGAAAAGAAAGACAAAGAAAGGAGCTAGGTCTTCTGCTCCAAACAAAAGTGACCCTAGAGGGTCACAGAGTTCTCCAAATAAGAACTCTGACGGGTTTACTCTGGTAACGGGACGGAAGGCTGCTAAATGTAGTCATAAACCTCCAAACCCAGAACCCACAACAACTTCCAACAGATTTGCACTTCTCTGCTCTGAAGACAGGGAGGCCATATTGGTTGGTGACTCTCAAGTCAAGGGTCAGGATAGGCACTTTGGTGCAGTAAATGGCACCAAAAGATCTGTCAAATGTCTTTCAGGAAAAAGAACTAAAGACATAAAGAAAGAAATAGAAAAACTACCAGTCAGTGAAAGCACAACGGTAGTTGCACAGGTGTCTGGTAACGATCTGTTCCTTAGGAATGGAAAGACTGGCAACACTGAAGAGATCATCCTTGATGCCATGTACATGGTGGATGAACTCAAAAGATTTAATAGGGCAGCAGTGATAGGAATTCTCCCCAGACTTGGTGCCAGTCCCCATGCTCTCTCTAAAGCCATTGGGGTAAATGAGAGGCTTGAGGACATGTGTACCCCTCTTGGTGTTCGATTTGTGGACCCATACAATGTGTTTTATGGGCGAGCAGACCTTTTCTTGCCGGATGGGGTGCACCTTAACAAGCGAGGTAAGGAAGTCTTCGGGGACATGGTGAACCAGGTCCTCTATCGGTTAGTTAGATCTACCCATGTGGTCAGAGAGGGTCGTCAACCCAACGACAGTGATGCTCCTGAAGTGACACCCATAGAGGTGACACCACCCTTGGAGGAAAGGGTGGGAGCATCCTGTCAGAACGAGGGAGGTTCTTCCACAGAGGGTACCCCGGTACCTGAAGTGGTTGCACCACCTATGGTAGCTGATGCTACCAACCTTAGCCAGGTCAGCAGTGAGCCTTCGGGAAACGTGTCAGGCTAGGGAGTCAGTCAGTTCAGACAGACTCCCTCAGTGTAGTACTGATAAATGCTAGGTCAGTTAGAAACAAATTTAATGAGCTCAGAGCTCTGATAGCAACTGAAAAAGTAGATATAATAGCGATAACAGAGTCCTGGATCCATGCAAGTGGAAGGGACTATATAGGGGAATTCCATATCCCTACCTTTAGATTATTTCATAGAGATCGACCCGATCGGGAGGGAGGAGGAGTAGCCCTGTATATCCGAGACTCCCTAGATCCAGTGATCTACAAAGTCGGGTCAGAACAAGAAGTGTTAGGTGTTGACATGACAGTGGGAAGTGGAGTGTATAGATTCATTGTTGTCTACCGTCCACCACACCAACCCATTGATGATGATTCTAAGTTATATAATGAACTTAGTGATCTAATAGGGGAGAAGATTACCATTATACTAGGTGACTTCAACTGCCATGTTAACTGGGTAGATAAAACGGGAGATGCAGAATCAAGAAGGCTCATTGACTTTGCTGATGAAGCTTTCTTGACTCAGTGGGTGACTGAGCCCACAAGGGGAACCAATATATTAGATCTTGTGTTCACCTCCGAAGATGACCTTGTCTCCAGCTTGACTGTAGATGAGCCATTGGGAGGAAGTGACCATAATATGATTAGGTTCTCACTGCAAGTACCCAAGTCTAAAGTTAAAATTCAGAAACAGAGTAAACCCGACCTCAGTAGGGCAGATTTCTGTAATCTGAGAAAGGGAGTTAGTGCAATGCATTTGGAAATGGGCCAAGGGGTGAATGAGTCTTGGTGCTTATTCCGAGACTGCTTTATGGCACAACAATCAATGTTCGTGCCCTCTAAGCCAGTTGGATCCCCAATGTCCCAACCCAAATGGTTCACACGAGAAATAGCAGCTACAATAAGGAAAAGAAAGGTAGCCTACCACCAGTTCAAAAGAACTGGTAATTTAGAGATACAAAGTGAATATTACCACCTACGTAGGAAGGTGAAATCACTTATAGACAGAGCCAAGCGTAACGAGGAACTCCGGATTGCAGCCTTGTGTAAGGAGAATCCCAAGGAGTTTTTTGGTTATGTAAATAGCAGAAAACCAATTAGAAACAAGATAGGCCCATTGCATGATGGGAACGGTGTTTTGCAAAACACTAATGAAAAGATGGCAGACATTCTAAATTCCCATTTCTCATCAGTGTTCACCCGAGAAGATGGGGGTAACATCCCTGAGCCAGGCACTACTCATGAGGGTGTTACCATAGAAAGAGTCCAATGTAGTGAAGCAAAAGTTAGAGACAGAATAGGTAAATTAAGTGTCAACAAATCTCCCGGTCCTGATCAATTTCTTCCTAGGGTCTTGCGAGAGGTATGTGACCAGGTAACCCCTTACCTGGCTGCTATCTTCAATATATCACTTGAAACAGGAGAGGTCCCATCTGACTGGAAGGAAGCAAATGTGACTCCCATATTTAAAAAGGGAGATCGCCATCTTCCTGGAAACTACCGTCCAATCAGCCTTACATCTGTAGTAGGAAAGGTATTGGAGGGTATAGTTGCAGATAGAATAGTAGATCATCTTGAATCATATAATTTATTGTATGATTCACAGCATGGCTTTAGGCGTCGGCGTTCATGTTTGACCAACTTGATTGAATTTTTCCACGGTATGCTTTCTGGACTTTCAGAAAGCCTTTGATAAAGTACCTCATCAGAGGTTGATGGCAAAAACCCGTGCACTGGGAATAAGGGGCATGCTTGCTAAATGGATTGAGAATTGGCTAACTGACCGGCGCCAAAGAGTAGTAATCAATGGGGAAGCCTCAAGTTGGGCATCAGTCACAAGTGGGGTTCCTCAAGGTTCAGTTCTAGGTCCGCTACTCTTTATAATCTACATTAATGATATAGATGTGGGCATTGTCAGTCGAATTGCAAAATTTGCTGATGACACCAAGTTAGGGTGTAATGCTTCATCATTTGAAAAGGTAGAACAATTACATAAAGACCTAGAGAAAGTAGGAAAGTGGTCTGAACGATGGCAGATGCCATTCAATTTGGACAAGTGTAAAGTGATGCACATAGGTCCAGCCAACCAGAGAGCCAGTTACTCTCTGTTGGGAAGTGAAATTAGTAGTACTGACTTGGAGAAAGACTTAGGTGTACTGATCAGCAGTGACCTCAAATTCTCCAAGCAGTGCCTCGCAGTAGAGAAGAAAGCCCAGAGGCTTCTTGGTTATATAAAGAGGCAATTTAGATTTAGAAATAAAGAGATAGTCCTCACTCTGTACAATTCTTTGGTTCGGCCACATCTGGAATATGCTGTGCAGTTCTGGTCGCCGACTCTCAAGAAAGACATTGCGAGGCTTGAGAGAGTCCAGGCTAGGGCCACCAAACTGATCCCATCAATTAAACACATGGGCTACCAGAGAAGGCTGCAGGCACTAGGTCTCTTCTCATTAGAGACCAGACGCTTGAGAGGTCAACTAATTGAAGTATTCAAAATCCTTCGTGGATATGAAAACATTGATTATCAGTGGCTGTTTAGCTTAAACACTAATACAACTAGAAACCATGGATGGAAACTAGACTTGAAACGCTTCCGCCATAATACGTTAGGTAATTTCTTCACATATAAAATCTGCAATGTCTGGAATCAGCTACCAGCAGAGGTAGTTGATAGTTCATCGATAGAACAGTTCAAGAAACAGTTAGACAAAGTTCTGCCAAGCCTGGTAGAGTTATAGGGATTATTTCCTCCTTTCCTATACACAAATTTCCTAGTCCGGCCTTTTTTCCCCCGGGTTAGGTACATTTCCATTTCCATACCCGCAATGCGGGTGGGAGAGGTGGGTGGGGAGAGCCTTCTCTTTACTATACTTTATCTCTCACTATTAGTTAGCAACTACTACTACACCTACGGTACCTCCTTGGTATGGGTCGTAAGACCTTTTGAGGTGCTACTTGTCCTTGTAACTCCTTGTAACTCTTTCTCTCTCTCTCTCTCTCTCTCTCTCTCTCTCTCATCCATACACACCCATATAACCTATAATAATAAACTCACTCTTGGACGCATCCCTGGCTGTGGTGGACTTGAGGATAATGTTACGTCCGTCTTCTCTCTTCCACTTGATATGAGGTTCTGGGAAACCCTTAGCCACACAGCCCAAGGTTACACTATCCCCTTCATTCACTGTGGTGTCTGAGGAGGTCTGGTTGTTCACGAAGTCTGGTGGTACTGTCCAAAAGAAATGAGGGGGGTTTTTAGAATTGTGTTTGTGTGCGAGTAAATAATTGAGTGAGTAAGTGTGTGTGTGTAAGTTTATGTGTGTGTAAGTTTGTGTGTGTGTAAGTTTGTGTGTGTGTGTGTGTATGTGTATGTGTGCGTCAGTTTATTTGTGTTTGTGTTTGTGTCTGTGTTTCATATGTATGTTTAAATGCATACATCTTAATAAAATCTCTCCAGTCTACACCATGCACATACATACATACATACAATACAATCTCCTTACCCTCCTACATACATATCATACAATACAATCTCTTTACCTCCTACATACATACATACATACGTACCATGAACTTTGATACAGCCAACTTGATTCTTCATAACTTTAGTGTTAATCTGACACATGTAACATCCACTATCAGCCTCCTTCACTTGTCTGATATGTAGACTCCACGTGCGGTGTTCGTCGTGGGTGACTGTGATACGTGTGTTGTGAGTCACCACGCGCTTCTGTAGGCTTAGAATGGTCTGGGAATCCACCTTTAGCCATCCAACCTGACGAAGGAAAGGAGGAGACAAAATGTAAACAAGGAATATGGAGGGAGTGTATGTATGAGAGAGTGTGTGTGTGTGTGAGAGAGAGAGAGAGAGTGTGTGTGTGTGTGTGTATATGTGTGTGAGAGAGAGAGAGTATGTGTGTGTGTGTGAGAGAGAGAGTGTGTGTGTGTGTATATGTGTGTGAGAGAGAGAGAGTGTGTGTGTGTGTATATGTGTGTGAGAGAGAGAGAGTATGTGTGTGTGTGTGTGTGTGTGTGTGTGTGTGTGTGTGAGTAGAATAAGTAAGTAATACATGTAAATTGATGAGGAAACTTTTGTTCATTAGTTAGTAAAGGCTGAAAACACGTAGTAAACATCTGGCAAGCATACACACACACACACACATAGGCACACACACACAAACATAAGCACATAAAGCGATACCCGACGTTGTCCGGGTGAAGATCCTACATGTGGTTTTGTCAATAAATTTCCTCTAATTATTTTTATGTGAACTTATTAGGAGGGTGGGAGGAGTCCATTATCCGGTGTGGTTGTTGGTCCCCCAGAGAAACCATGCCACCTTTGCAACCACAAAAGTATATATATATAAGGAACCAATACATTACAAAGTAAATGATTTATCAGTACTAATTTTTAATAAAATAGTAACTCTTTTAACGTGAGTACTGCAACACATCGTCTCACAGCGACCACACCTACTTTTCCTTCATATATTGAAAAACAACACGAATACGATTATAATGAAACTGACACTTGAAAAGGATAAGGTAATAATATTACTAAATGTCTGAGAACCTAAACATCTTTAATAATGGATTAACACAAGTCATACACCTATAGACAAAAATTATTCAGATCCACTTCTGAGACATTACATGCTGCACTGGCGGTAAATGTGTGGAACCGGTTCCGGCGGTTCCACCAGTCAGAGTACTCGGAACCGTGAGTACCGAAGAAAACGGTTCCTGCCCAGCGCTACTGCAGGGGTTCGAACCCCCACAACACCCCCCATTGGTCATTAAAAAAATGTAGGCCGAGGACACTTCCCAAGCTTCACCTATCAGAATAATGTAATACTATTTACTCTAGGTCAAACGATGCGGCCGTGCATAGCAGCTACACACACACACACACACACAGACGGAGTGTTTTATATATAGAGATGTACAGTATAGTTTTCCATCATACATTCCCATACACATTTCTCCCTCGTGTTTATATTTTTCCCTCTTTTATTCCGTATGAGACTATTTTTATATTATTTCTCCCTTTTGTTATCCTGTTCTTTCTAAATCCTCTCTTTCTAAATCCTCTCTCTCTCTCTCTCTCTCTCTCTCTCTCTCTCTCTAACAGAAAATGACGTAATCAAATGTATTGATAAATTAAATGTAAATAAGTCACCTGGGCCTGACACGATCTCCCCTCGCGTAATAAAGGAAGCAAAAAGCGAAATAGTAAAACCTCTAACTCTGCTATTTAATTATTCTTTACACACTGGAACAATACCTGACGAATGGAAGCTCGCTAACGTAACACCAATATTTAAAAAAGGCAGCAAATCTTTACCTAGTAATTATCGCCCTATCAGCCTAACTTCAGTAGTATGCAAAATGTTAGAGACAATCATACGAGATAAACTTACAAATCATTTAGAGGAAAATAACTTACTCAGAGACACTCAACACGGTTTCCGCAATAAACGCTCCTGCCTAACGAATCTATTAGATTTTTTAAACGACATTTTTAACGAATATGATAAGAGTAAAGCAGTAGACATAATTTATCTAGATTTCCAAAAAGCCTTTGACAAAGTTCCCCATAAACGTTTAATAACTAAATTAAAATCTCACAGAATCCAAGGCGACACCATAAGATGGATAGAGAGCTGGCTAATAAACCGTAAACAACGTGTGGTAATAAATGGTAAATCATCTAATTGGACTGGCGTTACGAGCGGGGTGCCACAAGGGTCAGTTTTAGGCCCAATCCTATGCCTAGTTTACATAAACGACATAGATGAAGGTCTCTCATGCATAATATCGAAGTTTGCCGATGACACTAAAATTGCTAATACAGTACTCACTAACGCACAAACTAAAGAAATGCAAGATAATCTCGATAAATTGTCGAATTGGGCGAAAACTTGGCAAATGTCCTTCAATGCAGATAAATGTAAAGTACTCCATATCGGACATCGTAACGTAACTGCAAACTACTCGTTAAATGGTAATCAAATTAAAAGCGTGGATCAAGAGACAGACTTAGGGGTCACGATATCAAGTAACCTAAAACCCAGTCAGCAATGTACGGAAGTAATTAAGAAAGCAAATAAAACTGTCGGCTTTATTGGCAGAGCATTCGAGTATAAGTCCAAAGACACAATCCTCACTCTGTATAATTCCTTGGTCCGTCCCCTTATGGAATATTGTGTCCAAGCCTGGTGCCCGTACTACCAGAAAGATATAGTAAAATTGGAACGAGTCCAACGTAGAGTTACTAAAATGATACCATGTCTACGAAACAAAACGTATGAAGAGCGGCTAAATGAATTGAATCTATTCCCAATAGCACAACGTAGATTGAGAGGCGACTTAATCCAGGTATTCAAAATAATCAAAGGCATAGACAATATGGACTGCAACAAATATTTCAATATCGATCAATCAAACTACACGAGAGGTAATGGCTGTAAAATCATAGGTAAATCTTTTAATTCACACGAATCCAAGAATTTCTTTTTTAACCGAGTCGTCAACTTATGGAATGGGCTTTCCCGTAACGTAATAGAATGTAACACAGTAGATAGCTTCAAACGTCGCCTTGATAAACACCTTGCATCTAATCCCCGACTTTCGATGTTTACTAATGAATAATTTTTTGCCCATTACAGGTGGCAAGTTAGCCAAATTTCAACTACTTTCTATCTTTCCTATAAAATTTCCTTGTGGAGTTTTCTCTACCAACTCCATAAGGTTCTGACTCCTAACTTTATTTCCTGTACGGCTCAGGCCGGAGGGATTGGAGGGTGGGGAGAGAGCCTTCTACTTTGCTATCCTTACCTACAACTATCACTGGGGAGAAATTCATTCTCTACCAGTAACCTTCTAATCAGATCACCCCGTGTGGACCGTAAGGTCTGTTGTGGTCTGTGATTCTATGTAACTCTATGTAACTCTCTCTCTCTCTCTCTCTCTCTCTCTCTCTCTCTCTCTCTCTCTCTCTCTCTCTCTTTAGACTTTTTAAATGACATTTTTAACGAATATGATAAGAGTAAAGCAGTAGACATAATTTATCTAGATTTCCA
>JAWZYT010006625.1:20000-22028 GCA_034508575.1 Petrolisthes manimaculis
ATAGATAGATAGATAGATAGATAGATAGATAGATAGATAGATAGATAGATAGATAGATAGATAGATAGATAGATAGATAGATAGATAGATAGATAGATAGATAGATAGATAGATAGATAGATAGATAGATAGATAGATAGATAGATAGATAGATAGATAGATAGATAGATAGATAGATAGATAGATAGATAGATAGATAGATAGAGAGAGACAGAGACAGAGACAGACACAGAGAAAGACAGAGACAGAGAGACAAAAAGAAAGAGAGAGATAGTATGACTGCCCCCCTCCCCTCCCTTCACCTCACCTCACCTCATGCCCCTCACCTCACCTCACAACGCTATTAAAACTTTGGTGTGCAGACTGTGGCAAGTTTTGAGAACACTGAACGTTAATCTGAACTGTGTACCCATATTGGACTCCACAAGACTCCTGTTGTTGTTGTTGTTTCACACGATAAACAAATAAACAAACAAACAAACAAAAGTTATAATATCAACACGTGTACAGTCGGTAGCTAAAGTGTTGTCGCCTCACTCAGGGCTTTTTTTTTTTGAACGATAACAAAAGGAATTATAATTATCGAATAAATACAGTCAACATACACTATTGTAATATCTAATTAAAGGGACCAATTGATAAACTTTCCTGCTTTTATTTTTTATTTTATTTATTTTTTGCTTACAAACCTGTTAAGGGGAGATTATATAGTTTTGACATTTTTGGAGATTATGATTCCTCCAAACTATTCCAGGCAACCCTTATTTTTCTTCATCTGGGTCTGTTTCCTGGCATACTTTGGAGGAATCAAGGCACTCCAATGTACCAAAAGTATACTCTCCCCTTAATTAAGCTTATATTTCCACACTGTATGTATGTATTTATTTATTTCATGAGTTGTGAGATAATATTATGTGTGTGTGTGTGGTGACAGAACCTTGGCTGCCTACACGAGAAAAACCAAGTGTTTAGAGAATAATTTGTGTACACCCGATAAATATATAAGTTACATAAACACACACACACACTCACACACACTCTCTCTCTCTCTCTCTCTCTCTCTCTCTCTCTCTCTCTCTCTCTCTCTCTCTCTCTCTCTCTCTCTCTCTCTCTCTCTCTCTCTCTCTCTCACACACACACACATACACACACACTCTCTCTCTCTCTCCTCTCACACACACACACACACTCTCTCTCTCACACACACACACACACTCTCTCTCTCACCCCCACCCCCACACACACATTCTCTCTCTCTCTCTCTCCCTCTCTCTCTCTCTCTCTCTCTCTCTCTCTCTCACACACACACACACACACACACACACACTAACAACAAACAACAACAAACAACAACGACAATAAGTGCCATTCTCGTATAAAACACTTTTTTGACACCTCAGGGGATGGATACAGAAATAAGTATAGAAGCTTGTACTGTATATTTCTTTCCTCGGGACATTAATGTAGTTTTTACGTACTCATCACCATTTTACACAACCATCACACATAAGAGAGAGAGAGAGAGAGAGAGAGAGAGAGAGAGAGAGAGAGAGAGGAGAGAGAGAGAGAGAGAGAGAGAGAGAGAGAGAGAGAGAGAGAGAGAGAGAGAGAGAGAGATTCTAATGTTAAGGAGGGAGAAGGTATAATATTTAGTTTTGTTTTCATGAGTGTAAGTTTGTATTATAACGTAGTAATAAATAATAAATAAAATAAATATAATAATAAATAAATAGTAGTCTTTATCAATGTGAAAAATGGTTAGTTTCAATGCAAATAAAACACAATATCAAACACCTGTGACCGGTTAAGGGTGTGTGGGGAATAAGGGGACAGGCTTGGGGTGGGTAAAAAGCCTGTCACCCTATTCCCGCACCCCCTAAGCCTGTCCCCTACACACAAACCCCCTTAATTGTAATGTTATTTAGCAATCATATACGATGTGAAATAAATAAACATCATATAAATCTATTCGTTAAGCTATAAAAAAAAAAATAAAAAAAATCCATCTTGGGTTGGTTCCGTTTGTAC
>JAWZYT010006626.1:0-7500 GCA_034508575.1 Petrolisthes manimaculis
TGGTAGTGGTAGTAGTGGTATGGGTGGTAGTGGTGGTAGTGGTAGTGGTGATGGTAGTGGTAGTAGTGGTATGAGTGGTAGTGGTAGTGGTTGTGGTGATGGTTGTGGTAGTAGTGGTACGGGTGGTAGTGGTGATGGTGGTGATGGTAGTAACACATTTACTCCTCATACATAGTCAACATGAGTATAGGCTATTATACCTCTACTTATCCTCATCACTATTACTACAACAACTACACGACTACAACGACTATTACTACTACTACTACTACTACTACTACTACTACTACTACTACTACTACTACTACTACTACTACTACTTATAGTACATGCACTATAGGACTACCACAACCAGCAGTTTTTTTTTCTATTGAGGATAAGAGACCTTAAAGCAAGAAGTCATTTTAATGCCCTAACAATATAAACCAAGCTTCAATACAAAGAACGATAGAGGTGTACCATGTATTCAGTTTTGTTGGTGATACATAAACACATTACATTTGAAGGAATACCGGTACACATCGTAGTACTGTGATATATAAACACATTACATTTGAAGGAATACCGGTACACATCGTAGTACTGTGATACATAAACACATTACATTTGAAGGAATACCGGTACACATCGTAGTACTGTGATATATAAACACATTACATTTGAAGGAATACCGGTACACATCGTAGTACTGTGATACATAAACACATTACATTTGAAGGAATACCGGTACACATCGTAGTACTGTGATATATAAACACATTACATTTGAAGGAATACCGGTACACATCGTAGTACTGTGATACATAAACACATTACATTTGAAGGAATACCGGTACACATCGTAGTACTGTGATATATAAACACATTACATTTGAAGGAATACCGGTACACATCGTAGTACTGTGATACATAAACACATTACATTTGAAGGAATACCGGTACACATCGTAGTACTGTGATACATAAACACATTACATTTGAAGGAATACCGGTACACATCGTAGTACTGTGATATATAAACACATTACATTTGAAGGAATACCGGTACACATCGTAGTACTGTGATACATAAACACATTACATTTGAAGGAATACCGGTACACATCGTAGTACTGTGATACATAAACACATTACATTTGAAGGAATACCGGTACACATCGTAGTACTGTGATACATAAACACATTACATTTGAAGGAATACCGGTACACATCGTAGTACTGTGATATATAAACACATTACATTTGAAGGAATACCGGTACACATCGTAGTACTGTGATACATAAACACATTACATTTGAAGGAATACCGGTACACATCGTAGTACTGTGATATATAAACACATTACATTTGAAGGAATACCGGTACACATCGTAGTACTGTGATACATAAACACATTACATTTGAAGGAATACCGGTACACATCGTAGTACTGTGATATATAAACACATTACATTTGAAGGAATACCGGTACACATCGTAGTACTGTGATACATAAACACATTACATTTGAAGGAATACCGGTACACATCGTAGTACTGTGATACATAAACACATTACATTTGAAGGAATACCGGTACACATCGTAGTACTGTGATATATAAACACATTACATTTGAAGGAATACCGGTACACATCGTAGTACTGTGATACATAAACACATTACATTTGAAGGAATACCGGTACACATCGTAGTACTGTGATATATAAACACATTACATTTGAAGGAATACCGGTACACATCGTAGTACTGTGATACATAAACACATTACATTTGAAGGAATACCGGTACACATCGTAGTACTGTGATACATAAACACATTACATTTGAAGGAATACCGGTACACATCGTAGTACTGTGATATATAAACACATTACATTTGAAGGAATACCGGTACACATCGTAGTACTGTGATATATAAACACATTACATTTGAAGGAATACCGGTACACATCGTAGTACTGTGATACATAAACACATTACATTTGAAGGAATACCGGTACACATCGTAGTACTGTGATACATAAACACATTACATTTGAAGGAATACCGGTACACATCGTAGTACTGTGATACATAAACACATTACATTTGAAGGAATACCGGTACACATCGTAGTACTGTGATACATAAACACATTACATTTGAAGGAATACCGGTACACATCGTAGTACTGTGATATATAAACACATTACATTTGAAGGAATACCGGTACACATCGTAGTACTGTGATACATAAACACATTACATTTGAAGGAATACCGGTACACATCGTAGTACTGTGATATATAAACACATTACATTTGAAGGAATACCGGTACACATCGTAGTACTGTGATACATAAACACATTACATTTGAAGGAATACCGGTACACATCGTAGTACTGTGATACATAAACACATTACATTTGAAGGAATACCGGTACACATCGTAGTACTGTGATACATAAACACATTACATTTGAAGGAATACCGGTACACATCGTAGTACTGTGATACATAAACACATTACATTTGAAGGAATACCGGTACACATCGTAGTACTGTGATACATAAACACATTACATTTGAAGGAATACCGGTACACATCGTAGTACTGTGATACATAAACACATTACATTTGAAGGAATACCGGTACACATCGTAGTACTGTGATATATAAACACATTACATTTGAAGGAATACCGGTACACATCGTAGTACTGTGATATATAAACACATTACATTTGAAGGAATACCGGTACACATCGTAGTACTGTGATATATAAACACATTACATTTGAAGGAATACCGGTACACATCGTAGTACTGTGATATATAAACACATTACATTTGAAGGAATACCGGTACACATCGTAGTACTGTGATACATAAACACATTACATTTGAAGGAATACCGGTACACATCGTAGTACTGTGATATATAAACACATTACATTTGAAGGAATACCGGTACACATCGTAGTACTGTGATACATAAACACATTACATTTGAAGGAATACCGGTACACATCGTAGTACTGTGATACATAAACACATTACATTTGAAGGAATACCGGTACACATCGTAGTACTGTGATATATAAACACATTACATTTGAAGGAATACCGGTACACATCGTAGTACTGTGATATATAAACACATTACATTTGAAGGAATACCGGTACACATCGTAGTACTGTGATATATAAACACATTACATTTGAAGGAATACCGGTACACATCGTAGTACTGTGATATATAAACACATTACATTTGAAGGAATACCGGTACACATCGTAGTACTGTGATACATAAACACATTACATTTGAAGGAATACCGGTACACATCGTAGTACTGTGATATATAAACACATTACATTTGAAGGAATACCGGTACACATCGTAGTACTGTGATACATAAACACATTACATTTGAAGGAATACCGGTACACATCGTAGTACTGTGATACATAAACACATTACATTTGAAGGAATACCGGTACACATCGTAGTACTGTGATATATAAACACATTACATTTGAAGGAATACCGGTACACATCGTAGTACTGTGATACATAAACACATTACATTTGAAGGAATACCGGTACACATCGTAGTACTGTGATATATAAACACATTACATTTGAAGGAATACCGGTACACATCGTAGTACTGTGATACATAAACACATTACATTTGAAGGAATACCGGTACACATCGTAGTACTGTGATACATAAACACATTACATTTGAAGGAATACCGGTACACATCGTAGTACTGTGATATATAAACACATTACATTTGAAGGAATACCGGTACACATCGTAGTACTGTGATACATAAACACATTACATTTGAAGGAATACCGGTACACATCGTAGTACTGTGATACATAAACACATTACATTTGAAGGAATACCGGTACACATCGTAGTACTGTGATACATAAACACATTACATTTGAAGGAATACCGGTACACATCGTAGTACTGTGATATATAAACACATTACATTTGAAGGAATACCGGTACACATCGTAGTACTGTGATACATAAACACATTACATTTGAAGGAATACCGGTACACATCGTAGTACTGTGATACATAAACACATTACATTTGAAGGAATACCGGTACACATCGTAGTACTGTGATACATAAACACATTACATTTGAAGGAATACCGGTACACATCGTAGTACTGTGATACATAAACACATTACATTTGAAGGAATACCGGTACACATCGTAGTACTGTGATATATAAACACATTACATTTGAAGGAATACCGGTACACATCGTAGTACTGTGATATATAAACACATTACATTTGAAGGAATACCGGTACACATCGTAGTACTGTGATACATAAACACATTACATTTGAAGGAATACCGGTACACATCGTAGTACTGTGATACATAAACACATTACATTTGAAGGAATACCGGTACACATCGTAGTACTGTGATATATAAACACATTACATTTGAAGGAATACCGGTACACATCGTAGTACTGTGATACATAAACACATTACATTTGAAGGAATACCGGTACACATCGTAGTACTGTGATACATAAACACATTACATTTGAAGGAATACCGGTACACATCGTAGTACTGTGATACATAAACACATTACATTTGAAGGAATACCGGTACACATCGTAGTACTGTGATATATAAACACATTACATTTGAAGGAATACCGGTACACATCGTAGTACTGTGATACATAAACACATTACATTTGAAGGAATACCGGTACACATCGTAGTACTGTGATATATAAACACATTACATTTGAAGGAATACCGGTACACATCGTAGTACTGTGATATATAAACACATTACATTTGAAGGAATACCGGTACACATCGTAGTACTGTGATATATAAACACATTACATTTGAAGGAATACCGGTACACATCGTAGTACTGTGATATATAAACACATTACATTTGAAGGAATACCGGTACACATCGTAGTACTGTGATACATAAACACATTACATTTGAAGGAATACCGGTACACATCGTAGTACTGTGATATATAAACACATTACATTTGAAGGAATACCGGTACACATCGTAGTACTGTGATACATAAACACATTACATTTGAAGGAATACCGGTACACATCGTAGTACTGTGATATATAAACACATTACATTTGAAGGAATACCGGTACACATCGTAGTACTGTGATACATAAACACATTACATTTGAAGGAATACCGGTACACATCGTAGTACTGTGATACATAAACACATTACATTTGAAGGAATACCGGTACACATCGTAGTACTGTGATACATAAACACATTACATTTGAAGGAATACCGGTACACATCGTAGTACTGTGATACATAAACACATTACATTTGAAGGAATACCGGTACACATCGTAGTACTGTGATATATAAACACATTACATTTGAAGGAATACCGGTACACATCGTAGTACTGTGATACATAAACACATTACATTTGAAGGAATACCGGTACACATCGTAGTACTGTGATATATAAACACATTACATTTGAAGGAATACCGGTACACATCGTAGTACTGTGATACATAAACACATTACATTTGAAGGAATACCGGTACACATCGTAGTACTGTGATATATAAACACATTACATTTGAAGGAATACCGGTACACATCGTAGTACTGTGATACATAAACACATTACATTTGAAGGAATACCGGTACACATCGTAGTACTGTGATATATAAACACATTACATTTGAAGGAATACCGGTACACATCGTAGTACTGTGATACATAAACACATTACATTTGAAGGAATACCGGTACACATCGTAGTACTGTGATACATAAACACATTACATTTGAAGGAATACCGGTACACATCGTAGTACTGTGATATATAAACACATTACATTTGAAGGAATACCGGTACACATCGTAGTACTGTGATACATAAACACATTACATTTGAAGGAATACCGGTACACATCGTAGTACTGTGATATATAAACACATTACATTTGAAGGAATACCGGTACACATCGTAGTACTGTGATACATAAACACATTACATTTGAAGGAATACCGGTACACATCGTAGTACTGTGATATATAAACACATTACATTTGAAGGAATACCGGTACACATCGTAGTACTGTGATACATAAACACATTACATTTGAAGGAATACCGGTACACATCGTAGTACTGTGATACATAAACACATTACATTTGAAGGAATACCGGTACACATCGTAGTACTGTGATACATAAACACATTACATTTGAAGGAATACCGGTACACATCGTAGTACTGTGATATATAAACACATTACATTTGAAGGAATACCGGTACACATCGTAGTACTGTGATACATAAACACATTACATTTGAAGGAATACCGGTACACATCGTAGTACTGTGATACATAAACACATTACATTTGAAGGAATACCGGTACACATCGTAGTACTGTGATACATAAACACATTACATTTGAAGGAATACCGGTACACATCGTAGTACTGTGATACATAAACACATTACATTTGAAGGAATACCGGTACACATCGTAGTACTGTGATATATAAACACATTACATTTGAAGGAATACCGGTACACATCGTAGTACTGTGATACATAAACACATTACATTTGAAGGAATACCGGTACACATCGTAGTACTGTGATATATAAACACATTACATTTGAAGGAATACCGGTACACATCGTAGTACTGTGATACATAAACACATTACATTTGAAGGAATACCGGTACACATCGTAGTACTGTGATATATAAACACATTACATTTGAAGGAATACCGGTACACATCGTAGTACTGTGATACATAAACACATTACATTTGAAGGAATACCGGTACACATCGTAGTACTGTGATATATAAACACATTACATTTGAAGGAATACCGGTACACATCGTAGTACTGTGATACATAAACACATTACATTTGAAGGAATACCGGTACACATCGTAGTACTGTGATACATAAACACATTACATTTGAAGGAATACCGGTACACATCGTAGTACTGTGATACATAAACACATTACATTTGAAGGAATACCGGTACACATCGTAGTACTGTGATATATAAACACATTACATTTGAAGGAATACCGGTACACATCGTAGTACTGTGATACATAAACACATTACATTTGAAGGAATACCGGTACACATCGTAGTACTGTGATATATAAACACATTACATTTGAAGGAATACCGGTACACATCGTAGTACTGTGATACATAAACACATTACATTTGAAGGAATACCGGTACACATCGTAGTACTGTGATACATAAACACATTACATTTGAAGGAATACCGGTACACATCGTAGTACTGTGATATATAAACACATTACATTTGAAGGAATACCGGTACACATCGTAGTACTGTGATACATAAACACATTACATTTGAAGGAATACCGGTACACATCGTAGTACTGTGATATATAAACACATTACATTTGA
>JAWZYT010006626.1:12500-15000 GCA_034508575.1 Petrolisthes manimaculis
GTCATCCTGGCAGCCACACCTGGCCTCGCCTCGCCTCGCAGGTTTGACTTCGTTTAAATGAACCAGTGCTCATAGGAGGTCACCCAGAGCTTAATCCATGACACCCCCACAGGCTCAACATCATCACCCTAATGAAAAGTTGCAACACATTGAAGTAGTAAGAAGAATCAATCTAGATGATCCATACCAGCCAGAACATGTGACCCATTCAGCCACCACCACATATGTACTCAACTCTCAACTCCTCTGTCCACCTGCCTAAATACAACCGACGATCCCACCTGATGAAAGGGACTTGAAAAACTGAGTGTCACAAGGACGTAAGGAACAGAGGGTCCGCCAACAACTGTGTTCCTCTTGTATGGAAACTGTCTCACTCAAGACACTATCTATAAAGGAGAGTCTATACTTATTATATCTCTGATCAGTAGGACGTCACTTTAATCTCATACCAGCCCTCCTCGATAACGGCACACCACCAAGCTACACCGCCCAGGAACACACCCAGACAAACGCCGTTTACACCTGTCATAGCTTTGATATAGTTTTGTCATTTTTGGAAATAATGATTCCTCCAATCTATTCCCAGCACCAGACCATCATTATTTTCGTTAAACTGGTTCAGTGATTTAGTTTCCTACCATCCTTTGGAGGAATCGAGGAGCACTAATATACCATATGAATACTCTCCACTCCTATCAGGCAAAACTGTGGGTAGCAAGAAAACAACAATGCCAAGACTAAAGAGAAAATTACACCTGCTCCTTCCCCACCTACAACTACAGCCACTGATAATGAAAAGAGCACCATTACCGCACCAGCAAACCTACAGAAGGATGCTACACTCACCACCACCATGACGGAGGATTTAACACCTGAGGACGCAAAACTAACTCCCAACCTCACACCAATCCAAAGAAAAATAAGAAGGAAGAGGAAGAACTACACTTGGACTACACCCCTGCCAAGACCGACTTATAAAGACCAGAGGACACGACGCAGAGGAAGAAGAGGACCAAGACGAACAAGAGGATAATACACAGCTTTATAATAGTATAATCTGTTTGGTAAGTACAGTATGTCAACCCAAACTTTATGAATAACATGACAACACTTCCTAGTGCGATTGTATACCTCCTGCTTCCCAACCTATCAACCGGCCCCATATGCACTTCAACCCCTCCCAGTTTTTCTATGCCCTTTCCTCACATACAACTTCCCCATGCAGTCCTCAGTCCTTCAAACATTGCCATGAAACACCACCTACAAAAAAGGAGCTTGTTTCGTGGCACAGTCAGGAGGAATCAGAAGCCATCAGCTGTCATACACGATCACAGGGGGTCCCTTAATGTTGTCCCTGTTCACCAAGCATCACTTTTCATTATGGCTGTACATATGACTATAAATATATTCACAGTACATTCTAATACTAAAGACATGTCCACTGTCACCCGAACCTGATCAAAGTAATCGTTTGGTGTGTCAAGTACAGTATGTGTTTAGTTTTCATCGTCCATATAAAATGATGACTGTGGAGTATTATTATAACCTTCTAGACTTACTAACTATGAGGGCAATGTTGGTACTGTGAAAAATACACAATAACTCCACATAAACAATCCATGAGATTACAGTGACCTCTGGTGAGAACCCTCATGACTTGGAATCGGATTGGACACACCGTATACTTGTGTTTATAAATTATTATTATTATTATTATTATTATTATTATTATTATTATTATTATTATATTATGCACACAACAAAGAAAGGAAGGAGGAAGAAGGAAAAGGAAATGGGTATATTCCAATACATTATTCCATGAAGATATTATATTACATTATAAAAATCTATTTAATTGTAATATTGACTTAGCCTAATAAAGAAACAAAAGGATGAATAATACCCCACAAAAATAAAATAACATGTTACCTGCAGAAAACTATATAGGGCTTAGAACTCTGGTTAGGCACTACTCCACTATACAATATATTTATACATTTCCAGTGCACAACACAATACTGACAACAGCACTATTCAATTTATGGCCAACGAACCGAATTCTGACCTTGAATCCCTTTTTACTGTCCCTCTGACTGACTCTGGGTAATGACACACCTTATATCAAACCCCATTAGCCTACTAGTCATTTCCCTCTTTACTTTTCATTATATGGATGAATCCTATGTAATATAATCACTGATATGGACTTAGAGAGAATATAAGCTACTTAATTTGCTTTTTATGTCAAAATGTGTCCCCTTGCCTTCAATATTTATACAGTATAGGCCTACATAGACACTACTACTACTTCATCTGATGGTTACAATAATTATTAACCTAACATCTCATATTTTTTACTCTCGACTGATGCATTAAGTTACCACAATCTACACTTGAACATTTAAGTGGAGATTTCTTTTGTTGGTGAATTGGAAGGTCTCTGAATCCTCCAAACTATATCAAGAAACAGATCCCCTACACACCTCTCTACACACAC
>JAWZYT010006627.1:0-2500 GCA_034508575.1 Petrolisthes manimaculis
TAATAATAATAATAATAATAATACTAATACTACTACTAATAATAATACTAATACTACTACTACTACTACTACTACTACTAATAATAATAATAATAATACTAATACTACTACTACTACTAATAATAATAATACTAATACTACTACTACTACTACTACTACTACTACTACTACTACTAATGATAACACTGCCCCTTAACCCCTCCATGACGGGATAACTATGAATAGCCAATCTGTCAGTCCGGGGCTAGTCTTACTATCCCTATTGCCTGTCCGGGCGAATTTGGCCGATTTTTCCAACATCGCTCTATTCCACTTACTCTGTACTTTTAAACTGAACTGAACAACTTAAATTTGATCTTGTTAGCACCATCAACTCTTCCTCTTTCCAATACAACCAACCCCAGCTCTCTACATCTCTCCGTTGCCGAGATATTAAGTGAGGAATGAAGGGTACTTTCTCGTGTGAGCGCGGTTGTGTTCGCTTAGGTGTAGGTGGGCGGGTGGCAGTCAGTGGTGTATATATTATTATGGTAGCATGACGCAACACAGAATCGGACACACACGAGAAATCTAATCCACATCCATCCATGTTTACAGTCAGTAACACACTGACTGACGATGGTGATTTGTAGGGATGGTGGTGAAGTATAGCCAAGTCAAAAAAAAAAACCCGTCAAATTGGGCTCGTAAATGTGGACATTGGCAATAGCGGTGCTTCATCCCGCCCGGTCACCACATGGCACGGGTGTAAGACACCACCCGGGGGCTTCCTGGGGCCGTCTATGACCGCGGTCCGGACGTTAAGGGTTAAGTAGTGTGTGTGTGTGTATTGTTTTAAGTAGTGTGTGTGTGTGTTATTGTTTTAAGTAGTGTGTGTGTGTGTGTGTTATTGTTTTAAGTAGTGTGTGTGTGTGTGCGTTATTGTTTTAAGTAGTGTGTGTGTGTGTGTGTTATTGTTTTAAGTAGTGTGTGTGTGTGTGCGTTATTGTTTTAAGTAGTGTGTGTGGTATTGTTTTAAGTAGTGTGTGTGTGTGTGTGTGTGTTATTGTTTTTAAGTAGTGTGTGTGTGTGTGTGTGTGTGTGTGTTATTGTTTTAAGTAGTGTGTGTGTGTGTGTGTGTGTTATTGTTTTAAGTAGTGTTGTAGGTGTTTGTATTAAATTAAAAGATGGTAGTTAACCTATTTATTGTAAAGTTTATCATCTAAGGAACAGAGGGAAGCTGTCAAACTCTTACATACATACATACATACATACATACATACATACATACATACATACATACATACACACACACACACACACACACACACACACACACACACACACACACACACACACACACACACCACACACACACACACATACAAACTCTTACCTTAATTACCCCCCCCTATATGGATCATTACATTTGACCACAACTGTACATGTCATACGGGATGGGTATTGTTTTCACCCCGACCTATAATACACAGGGCCGCGGCAGTGACAATTTTTTTATATCGAAAGTTTATAAGATTTTCAACTAAATTTAGTATTCAAGAATTTTTACAATTTAATTATTCATTATTAAACATAAGGAAATGTGTTTGAATAATTTAGAACAAAAATTCGATGTCAACACCGCCACCACATCAACCACTCGCCCTTTGCTATCTTTATGTTTTTGTGACCTTGACCTTCGACCGATTTTGCCCAAAAGTTAATCATTTTGTTTTATGATGAATATCTATCAATAGAAAAAAAAATGAACATCATACGACTAAACCTGTGGACGCTAGACTGTTAACAAACACACCAACAGATAAATAAATAAACCTGTGGACGCTAGACTGTTAACAAACACACCAACAGATAAATAAATAAACCTGTGGACGCTAGACTGTTAACAAACACACCAACAGATAAATAAATAAACCTGTGGACGCTAGACTGTTAACAAACACACCAACAGATAAATAAATAAACCTGTGGACACTAGACTGTTAACAAACACACCAACAGATAAATAAATAAACCTGTGGACGCTAGACTGTTAACAAACACACCAACAGATAAATAAATAAACCTGTGGATGCTAGACTGTTAACAAACACACCAACAGATAAATAAATAAACCTGTGGACGCTAGACTGTTAACAAACACACCAACAGATAAATAAATAAACCTGTGGACGCTAGACTGTTAACAAACACACCAACAGATAAATAAATAAACCTGTGGATGCTAGACTGTTAACAAACACACCAACAGATAAATAAATAAATAAATAAATAGATAAATAAATAAATAAATATCCGGCACTAAAAACAATACACCTCCAACGGGGCGGTGTAAATATCCAGAAAAAAATAGCACTGGGTGAAAGAACGTCATCCCTCCTTGCCTGCCCATTAGACACTGAGGGAAGGGAGGGTGAGGGAAGGTATATATATAACACCAGTCAGGCCTACCAACATTACATCGCATTGTTAATTAAAAGGAGTGTATCGAAACTCATTT
>JAWZYT010006627.1:12500-15000 GCA_034508575.1 Petrolisthes manimaculis
GTGATAAAGATAAGGGGTGTGATGGTGGGTGTGTGTCAACTGGGGAGTTCGACGAGTATTAATTTTTTCTTTTAATCTTTAGGCCTTAAAAATTAATTGTTCATTTAATTTATTTACGTGAATTCTAGTGAAGATGCCTAGGCCTATGTCACCCATTTATAAAACCAAAGTATAGTTACGTAATTAATTAATATAAAGTAAAGATAAATTAAAATATGGTTTGTGTTCACTAATCTTTTCAGGAAATGTTTAACTTCATTATTTCAGATTCACTTTGGTGTCAACAAAGCAATTTAATTTTCCCCAACTTCAAATTGGCTTTTGGTGCCCCCCTAAATGCTGCCCCCAGGGATATATGTCCCCCCCCCTATCCTAACCTAACCTAACCTAATCTAACCTAACCTAACCTAACCCAACCCAACCCAATCTAACCCAACCCAACCCAATCTAACCTAACCTAACCTAACCTCACCCAACCTAACTTATACCTAACCTAACCTAACCCAACCTAACCTAACCTAACCTAACCTGACCTAACCTGACCTAAATGAACCTAACCTAACCTAACCTAACCCAACCTAACCTAACCTAACCTAACCTAACCCAACCTCACCTCACCTCACCTCACCTAACCTAACCTAACCTAACCTAACCTAACTACTTACAGATACCGCCCACGCCCACAACCCACACCAACCTAACCTAACCTAACCTAACCTAACCTAACCTAACCTAACGCAACCTAACCTAACCCAACCCAACCCAACCCAACCCAACCCAACCCAACCCAACCTAACCTAACCTAACCTAACCTAACCTAACCTAACCTAACCTAACCTAACCTAACCTAACCTAACCTAACCTAACCTAACCTAACCTAACCTAACCTAACTACTTACAGATACCGCCCACACCCACAACCCACACGCCCACGATGCTACTCCTCATATTCAGTCTGTTCCTGCTGTCCCTTCACGCCCCCACCCCCGCCCACGCCGCCCCGGGAGGCTACAAGGGGGGTAAGGGGAAAGGGGGAGGGGGGGGCCGTACCCACTATGTCTACGTACCCGTGCACGTACCTGTACATCATTATAAAACTGTACATGTGCCCGTACACCACCACAAGACAGTAGAGGTTATACACAAAGGAGGGTATGGTGGGGGTGGGGGTGGAGGGGGTCATAAGGGAGGGGGCTATGGTGGTGGGGGTCATGGTGGTGGGGGCTATGGTGGTGGGGGACATGGTGGAGGGGGCTATGGTGGAGGGGGACATGGGGGTGGGGGATATGGTCATGGTGGGGGTGGTGGGGGACATGGTGGTGGGGGCTATGGTGGTGGGGGTCATGGTGGGGGTGGATATGGTCATGATAGTGGTGGATATGGTGGAGGAGGACATGGTGGTGGAGGAGGCTACGGTGGATACGACGATGGATATGGTGGAGGAGGAGGTAAGAAATGTGGAGTAAAAAAAAAAAAAAAAAAAAAAAAAAAAATATATATATATATATGTGTGTGTGTGTGTGTGTGTGTGTGTGTGTGTCTGTGTTTTGTGTGTGTATGTGTAGCTCCTTCCATATAGATGTGTATGTATGTGTGTGTGTGTGTGTAGCTCCTTCCATATAGATGTGTATGTATGTATGTGTGTGTGTGTGTGTATTTTGTGTGTGTGTGTAGCTCCTTCCATATAGATGTGTATGTATGTGTATGCATGTGTATGTATGTGTATGCATGTGTATGTATGTGTATGTGTGTGTGTGTGTGTGTGTGTTTCGTGGCAATATTTGAAGGATTCATTTAACACCAATAATATTCTATACACATATTTAATTAAATGAATATTATGTTATATATAAATTTATTTTATCTATAACATAATCTTAATACATTTGAGTTTAATTTATATGTAATATAATTTTAATATATTTGAATATAATTTATTCATAATTTTAATTTATCTATAATATAATTTTAATATATAATTTTTTTTTTTAATTTATTTATATTTATCTATTTTAACTTATCTATAATATAATTTTAATATATAATTTTTTTTTTTTACAGGATACCACAAAAAATGACCAAGAAAAAAGAAAGATATATTTAATTTTCTATCTTCAAAAAGCGAGGCACAAATTTTAGTTCTAGCCAAACCTAACTTTATTTAATTCTAACTTTATTTGTCCTGATCTGACTTTATTTAATTCTAATCTAACCTAGTATAACCTGACCTAGTCTAATCTAACATAACCTAACTTTATTTAATTCTAACCTAACCTAACCTAACCTAGTCCAACCTAACTTAATCTAATCTAATATAACCTAACTTTATTTAATCAAATCTAACCTAACCTAACCCAACCCAACCCAACCCAACCTAACCTAACCTAACCCAACCCAACCCAACCTAACCTAACCTAACCTAACCCAACCCAACCCAACCCAACTCAACCTAACCTAACCTAACCTAACCTAACCTAACTCAACCCAACCCAACCCAACC